>JAPVRG010200019.1:0-13683 GCA_029783565.1 Rhagoletis cerasi | reverse complement strand
TGGGGCCTCTCGCCGAAGGTAGTTCATTGGCTTTATGAAACTATAATAAAGCCAATTTTATTATATGGGGTACTCGTCTGGTGGAACGCACTTGACAATGCTTACATCGTCAAGCAGCCGGAGAAAGTGCAAAGAGCCGCCTTAATTGGAATCAGTGGGGCACTTCGAATCACACCTACTCTTACGCTTAATGCCATGCTAAATGTTCTGCCTATAAATATAGCTGGCAAGGCTGCCGCTGCGCGCGCCGCAGTAAGGCTAAGTGGGGTGGGCTTCAAGTTCGCCTCAAGCTATGGGCACTCCAGAATTCTAAAAGGCTTCGGGTTCCTACCGACTCGGACGGACCACTGCACGCCGGTTCTGGTTCCAAATGGATCTGTTACCACCCACATTCCAGCGAGAGGAGACTGGGATGGGTGCAGTATCTGGAATCGAGGACCTGTAAACTTATTCACAGATGGATCTCCGAAGAACTCTCCATCAACCTGAAATTTAGGTCAACGGATCAGTGCAGCGTTTTACAGGCTGAGGTGACCGCGATAAAAGAGGCTTCGGATTGGTTGCTCTCTAGTGTACCACCTTTTGAAGAGGTTAATATCTATTCTGACAGCCAAGCAGCCATCAGGGCTCTTGGCTCCCTGACGGTGCATTCGAGAACGGTGATGAAGTGTTTGACTTTCCTATCGAACGCGTCTGATTATTTCGCTATTAAGCTTATTTGGGTTCCAGGTCACAGCGAAATCGCTGGCAACTGCATGGCCGATGAGCGTGCAATACAGGGAAACCTCGAGGAATTACTTCTAGATGGGGAAGGTCTGGGGGTTCCCCTAACCTCGTGTGGTCTGCTTCTGGACAGATGGGCGTTTAGTCAGCTCAGCGAGCGCTGGGCTAAGACCCTGAAATTCAGGGTGCCAAAATCCTTCTGGCCACGGGTGGACCGGAGGCGGTCTAGGGAGCTCTTGAGACTAAGCAAGCTGCACCTCTCACTATTAGGGGGAGTTCTTACTGGTCACTGTGTGATTGGTAATCATGGCGTAAGGCTGAACGTCATCGATAACCCTTATTGCACCAGCTGCATGGAGGATGATGAGGTGAAATCATCTCAACACCTGCTACTCTGGAGCGCTGCCTTTGCGAGCCTAAGGTTTAAGCACTTGGCTCGCACTGTTTTCACACTCCCGATGGGCTCTCGGGGGTGGAGATTAGTCGCTTGAATAGCTTCGTTGCGAGCACGGAGCGTTTCTCCCATAAAAAGCCATAGGTGTCGGCATTCTCCCGCATCTTCCCCCCTCTTTCCACTACACTCTTTTTCCGGTCTGCCTGCGTCCTTTTTCCATCTCTTCTCTAAGGGCATCACAATGGACTGATCGAGTCCAAGTGTGCCTCCATATATGGAGGCAGCGCGCTTACCTAACCTAACCTAACCCAGTGCTCGGACCAAAATCGAACTTGGGTTCTACCGGCTACAGCGGCTGTGCACTCGGCTAATTTCACTAAATTTAATATGGCAACCCCAAATGCAAAAGTAAAATTACTTCATCCAGAGCAATTCAAATTATTCAAAGGTTAGTAACAGGGCTGCACAACTTTATAAAAAAAAAATTCGTTTCGTTATGCCGAATTTCCACTAGACATTGAAATGACGAAAAATAAGTGCCATTTAAAAAACGCCATGTGGAAATGAACTTAATGACTATTTTTTGAACGTAATGACACGATTATTTATTAATGCCCAACTTTGTCATTACAATTTTTGCCAGTTAATGACAAGTGGAAATCCAGCATTATTTAATAAAAAACGTATCGAAAAAAATACGTTTCGTTGATTATCAAAAACAAAATATCAATATTTATTTTGTTTCAATATTCTTCTCTTATAGATAAAAAAAATTTCGGTATGACGTCATATAATGCTGGCTTTACACGGGTCGACTTCTTTCGATTAGAAAATCGACTAAGAAATCGACTAGAATATCGCCTACCCAAAGCATTTACACGAGTCTACAAAAATAGCAGGCTGCAAATAAAATTTCTAAATAGGAGCAACAGAAACATTGTTTTTACAGCGGACATATAAATGATTAAAAAAGGAAAAAATAATTAATTGCTTCCCGCACAACCAAATAAAATTACAGTGTGAAGGCCGTTTTCTCATGTAACTTTTAAAATGTTTCTTCCCTAAATGAAACAAATTACCATAAAGTAAGAAATCGAATAAACAAACACATTTCTGGGTTGCTTCGGTTCGCCGTCGACTAGAAAAAGTTGAGGGAAGTATAATTGCCATTTACACGGGGCGATTCTGGTTAAACGATAAAACATCGACTAGAAAATCAGCCTGTGTTGATTAGAAGAGAAACGAAATTTTTTTGAGAACGTTTTCTTTTTGATAATCAATGAAACGAAATTTTTTCTATTAAACATACAACGTTAACATTATTGATAAGCAAAACAAACACGAAATTTTTTTTCGTTTAGTGATAAAAATAACGTTATTGTGCTGCCCTGGTTATATATGTATAGCAGGCTGAGTCAGTTAAGTCATCTTTAGAAAACCTTAATGATAACAGTCTATGAGCAATAGCGTGGTTATTGACCAAAAATTTTCATCTTTCGCACAGATTATTTTTAGAGCATGATGAACCAAATTTTTGCTATGAGCAATAAAATTTCTAAAAAAAAAAAAAAGCGAATTTTCGGCCCACGCTAATGAGCAATTGAATTAAGTTATTTCATTTCGTTTAATTAATAAAAAAAAATTAGAGAAGCAACACAATTTCGCATATGAAAATGCTGGGAGTATGTTTGAAAACCTTCTCAACATTCACAACACTTCCCAGCTTTAGCTGCCACAAAAAAAATGTTCCAACCTAATGTCCAAACGCGCAAATATATGAATGCTTATGTCTCGCACGACTGCATACTTGCCATGAAGTAGAATAAAATATCAAAGTTTATTGATAAACTATCTGGTTGACATAAAAGAGCGCGCTTCGCGGCACTAAATAATGACAAACAACAACAAAAAATGAAAACAACAAACACAAAGAAACATACATATCAGGCGTATGACGCGGAGTAAGTGCAAAACCGCAAGTTCGACTTAGGACAGTGAACAGCAATTACAATAAGAAAACAACAACAACAACAACAACAATTATGATCTTCCATAAACAAACTTGGCATATGAGCCTCGTAAAATAACAGAATTTTCAAGTAGACGTTGTCCAGCAGGCAGACGGACAACCACCATTGCTTGCTCTAAAAAGTCGCATGTCATGTTTTCTGTTCTTTTGTTTTCCTTTTTTGCAACATATAAAGAATATCAAAAACACATTTTAGTGCGAAACAAAAATATTTTTATGAGCCTTTCAACAGTTTAAAGAGCTACAAACAACTATTTATGTATTGAAATAAGCAAAAAAAAAAAATAAGGCGCACATTTGTAAATGCACATTTTCGTAAAGGAAAAGAAATCTTTTGGGAACTCTGGAGGGAGTGGAGTGTAAAATAACTGACCACGAGACGGACACAGGCACAAGATGTACATGCGTACGTATATAAGAAAGAGGGTTACGATTTAACTTTTATTTGGAGGGAAAGCCTTAGCGCACAAGCGCTGGCTACAAATAATTTGTTCTTTACTTTGAAAGTTTGACTTTATGACACAGATTATGGCCAGAAAAACGCAAAGTAGTTCATATGTAAGAATATAAAAAACAAAAAACTTTATATTGTGTGTAAAATTACACTTAAACACAATTTTATTACAATTCTTCATATGTTGACATTTTATTATACATTTATTGCATGTACATATATTGTTATATGAAGACAAAGTGCTATCGATTCAATAGCTTACTCGTATTTTGTAAAGCTATGTATTTAAAAAGTAAAAGTTGTAAATTGATAAGGCACTGCTGACACAATGATATGGGTGAAATTTAACCACCGTTTTGTGCAAGCCGAGTAGGCTCGATTCTTGGCTAAAGGAATATACAAAAAATGGTTTTGCTTTCAACAGCGGCCGCCTTTCGGCAGCCAATGGACAGCCTACGATTGCATTTCTGCCTTGAAAAAGATTCTCATAAAAAATCATTTGTATGTCGCTCGGAGATGGAGTAAAACTTTAGGTGCCTTAAGAATGAACGAAATTCTGTAATTTGAGTTATTTATAATAAAGACCTAAGAAATCTGGCGGCCGCCGTGGTCGAGTGGTAAGTAATGCGCACCACCACTGGTCCAAAAAAAAAAGACAATGGCAACCCTCCGAGTGGGTTTCTACCTTGAAAAAGTTTCTCATTTCATCATAGGAGGTGGCGTAAGATTGTAGGTCTCTCCTCTTTGAGTGACAATAGCAATGCGCACACCACAAATCGGAGGAGATGCTCGGCCAAGCACTAGAAAATGTGTAAGCGCCAAATATTTATTTTTTTTTTAAATGTGTATGAATGAAGTATGTGAGCGGTTGACCTATAAACTGCTCATTTTCAGAAAATAATTATAAAATTCCCTACAAATTTGACTAGTATTGTAATAGAAACATTTATTTTTAAATCCATAACCAATTAGTTCACGCGAATAGACAACAACTGGCAGCCGGCAAGACTTAATCACTAACCTAGACCTTAAAATTTGAGTAAACAATAACAGCCGCTTCTTTTAGCGCTTTGTAAGTAAAATCAATAGCCTTTCATCACATCCTCTGTATTTGTTTGTAAGGTTGGTAAATTTTGTGAGGCGGCTCTGCAAAATCTGGTTGCCAAAGTTAGCAATGTCATCACTAGGAACGAAATAGCCTTGGGCACTTTTGTAGTCATTGAGGGTGCTTTTGACAAGGCCTCAGGACGGCATGCTTTCTCTTTTGCCCTGGTTCTTGTTAATTGATTTTTTACTTATCAACCTAAACGCCTAAGCCTACGCAGATTATGTGGCCTGCAAACTCTCGCAGTTGTTTGCAGCAAAACGCAAATAATACTGAATATGTCTGACCCTTGGTGTAGTTAGAAAAAGCTGTTTGGTGGCCCAACTAAAACTAATGTTGTGCTCTTCACAAGAAGGACCTTTTGGACGCCCTTAATGGAGTCAATATTCCTACATAGTAAACATTTATAGAAGTTTCACGCCGAACAAAATACTTCCAAAGCCTTAACAGTATGCTGGCAATGTTAAGAGTCCTTTGTTAAAACGAGGAGTCTGTCACCTGGAGGAATCCTGTGGATTTACACCCCTATGATGAGGCCCATTATCAGCTATGCATCAATAGTGTGGGAGGCCAAAGAACGATCCCATTGTCCTCTACGGGAGCTTTCCCTACAATACTTGGAGCTTCTCTAAATGCAATGCTAATCCTTCTGTCACTTAATATCTTCATGCGCGGAAAGTCCCTTAAAGCCACAAATAGGCTTAACGGAAATAAATGATGGTATATAAAATGTGGAGTGAGGCGGTAATTGCTGGAGGCAGAGATCTAGTCGACGTGAATGTATTTCCCAATGACACAGGATAGTACGTCACGATTGTCTTTGCTGAAAAGATACTATATACAATATTGAGTTCCCTAAGGCTGGACCTGGGCTTATTGCTGGCTCAAGAAAAACATGTATATAAAAAAATGTAGTAGAATGAAATGATATTGAATGAAAGAAAATTGTGGTAGGCTGAAAACCTCATCGAATTTCCCAGCATTAAGACATAGTTGCCGATTATACTCCCGGTCTAGAGACATGATAAAAACGTTAGGAAAACAGGTGGGCAAACTTGTTCTTATTCTTTCCGTTTTGCACTACAGCGATTTTCCGCTTGACCAATTGCAAATCATTGTTATTTTATGTCCATGTCGCTAAAAAGAATCTGCAGCACTTTATTCCGTCTTCTTCGGTATCCGTCGCCTACGCGAAGAGGGTCGTAGATCTTGCTTATAATAACTCGGTCGAAAGCATCCATATAAAAATAAATGCCTGTCGAGGAATTTGTAGATCACAATTTTTGTTCGCCGAGAAAAATACTCTGCTTTTTAATTATCGAGCGCTAAATAGCATCCATTAGCAAAATTAATTATTCGCTGTTAAATTTAAATCCAGATAGGCAAAGCCCTTGACTTTTTGAGGTACTTTGTCCTGTTTTCGTTCGCTACTAGACCAATCCCTCTTGATTATTTTTCTAGGCTGTAAGGCATTGGAGTTAAGACCGATGATCTCAAAGTTATCAGCAAACTCATTAGTAAGTAGTTATCGTGTGAAAGAGATGTGACCTATACAGTACATCTGACAACAGCTGAGGCGAAAAGACTCTGATCATACATATGTCGCCCCCTTGATTGTGTCCCGTAGTTTTTAGCTCTCGTCTTCTCTATCTGTATTACAACGGAGTTTCTCGCGGGGCTCTTTGATGAGATCCTTGATATGCCTGACTGTTCCTGCCATGCTTGGCTTTATCGTCTAATGGAACAATCCAAAAAATCGCAGTCCGCCAATTTATCAGGCAGCTCATTGCCTTGAACAACACGGCGTTACGGCACCCAAATAAATTTAAACTCGTGCAATTTTGGAATAGAGTTGAGCTTAACTTGCATTGCAGGACGTTTCTTGAACAGGAACATGTGGTTTTCAAGGCCTTTAGAGTAGCTTGACAGTGACTTGATGTCCGCGCCATCTGCCGTGAATTATGCTTTAATAGGAACACATAGCCTTCTGATTGAAAAATAATTGTCATTGTACCTAAATACAGTTCTATTATCAATCTTTGAGCCTTCAAAATTCAAAAATGTATTCTTCTAAAAGAGACTCCAACTTTTGTCATTTGGGACCAAAAACAAATGGTATTGTACTGAAAACTTTCTAAATAAGTAAAATAAATCCCTGCAAGCAAAAGTACCGGTCACAAAGACAACATACCGGCGATAGTTCCGGTTCTTATGTATGAAAACATAAAGTTGTCATTGGAGGTGACCGATTTCCACCATATAGGGCATTTTTTTTAATCCAGCTATTGTCGTTCCTGTTCAGTCGGCTTTTTTCGGCCGAGTTAACGATTGTTGAATGTAAACAAAAATTAATTACCAACCCCTTTAACCCTAGGAGTGGGTTTAGTAGTGGCACCATTTTCTTCTATGAACTGACACGGTGGGATAAATTGCCACCATTTGAAGGGATATTACTCATACGCACTGGTGCTCATCAATAATATTTAATCCTACTACTAAAATGCGTGCAAACACATCCACAGCTTTGAAGCGTATATTAAAAACTATGAGATTTAGGATGAGAAAGGATACTCGATACCTATGTAACTTACGCACCTTTTGTAATAATAACCACGACATTTGCCCTCGATTCATAAATATTGCTCATACGTACCGCCAATATTTTTTTCTTTATAGCACACATAAAGGAAATGTATAACTTTTAAGTTAAATAAAAGTAAAAATATGAATACTATTTAATCGATTTCTTAATGCGCGTCATTTTGGTAGCAACCCACTACCTACACAGATTGGTTGCACAAGCTGAATAATTAATTGTTTTAGACTTATTAACTTTTTATTCATGAAAACTGACATGCGCGTGGCGAATATAATTACAGTAAATGCAAATTTATACAATATCAGAAAGCAACAAATATGTGTAAAAATGCAGTATAGAAAATAGGCAGGCACATTTGTTTTCTTCGCTATTTTTATTTTTTAATAATTTATAAGAAAAATTTGCATTTATTTTTCAGTAACTGTATAAGTTCATATACGTATGTATTTAGATAAATGTGTACATATTAAGTTGCTTAATTTGTAATAGTAAATAGTGAAGGCCCAAACAAGTTTAAAACAATGTTGCAATAATTTGCAACACAGACGCTAACTAACTACGCAAGCAGGTGCAAGCCTCATAAGCAGAAAATTGCTAAAATAGAAAACCGTAAGGAATATATAAGGATAAGATAAAACTGACGAACTACATGGATTTTGAAGCTGTTATATAAAACAAGTACACTTAAATATGTCCTTTGTCTCGTAGTTTTCTTCCTTAAAGTTTAGTGGATAAGCTTTTTTTTTTTGTTGATAGTACATATAAATTAACTCATCGTCAGATCCAAAGAATGTGGGTAAATAGTATATTTAGCAGGGACCGTAACGGTTATATGATTTATAATAAAAATCATAATTTAACCGTTAAAATTGTATTTCTATTTTTTCTATCAAACTTAGTCGTTCTTTTGTGATTTTTATTTTTTCGATAATGAATAATCGTTAAATCATAAACGATTTAAATCGGTCAAAAACCGCAATCTCCGTTATAAGAATAACAAATGATCGAAAAAATAAAAACCACAAAGAAACGATTAAATTTGACCGAGAAATAGGAATCCAAATTTAACGATTATTCTTGATCGAAAAAAAATCTCCAACTAACGATTATATTTAACCAAGCAAATAAAAATCTAAATTTAAGGATTATTCTTGATCAAAAAAAAAAATAAAAATCAAAAAATAACAATTATTTTTTGATCGAAAAAAAATCATGATATTGAACGGTTATTTTCGGACCCTGATATTCAGCATGGTGTAAAAATCGTGTTTTTGCATAAATGTAAATTTTATTGCAAATTCCAGTAGAATACCCATCCAGTAAACATTTTTTCGGGAACATTTTTGTTTAAGGTAACAAACCCCTAGATATGGGATGGGAATAGATTTCGGCAGAATTTATCTTCATTAACAAAATTTGTTCCGCAATTTTTTTTTTTTTTTTTTTCAAATCAAAGAATCTTCTAGAAATAAGCGTGGAAATTTTATGACCAAAGTTAAAAAATTTATATTTTATTGTGGATTTCTTCAGGATATATATTCACTATCAACGTGAATAAATGAACAAGCTGTCTAAATTGTTTATATATCTTAAAGATATATATGCCTTACGTAGGTTTCTTTATTTGCAAAAGATATCTGAACTTAAGAACTTCTCTAGAGTTCTTCCCATATACATAAGTCTTTATATCTCATAACAGAACGTTATGTAAAATAAATAAAATTACCTCTATTATAGCGGTAAGCTATCTCTTTCAAATGAGCCTGGTTTTGTATGTGTATGACAAATTTTGTAAAAAACACAACAAACAAAGAATGGCACCTGGCATGACTTGCAAAAAATATATATTTCATATTTCATACTAACTATTACCCGCGAGAACTTTTACGTCATTCTTAGCTGTTATTTTTATCATTTCATTATCGCGTAGTTCCCACTAAGAGCTCACTTATGTTGTACTTGTAAATTAAAGAGTATTCTCGATACATGTACGCCTTATCATTGGAAGATAGATCTCTTCTCTAGAGCAGTTTTCCTGTTGCGAATTTTATATCTGTGATGCCTATTTAGTACTTCAACTCCATTAAAGATCTGCTTTTGTGATATACAGCATCAAAAAGAATTACCAATTAATGTTTAATACAAATTTAATTACATGCAAAATAGCTGGATAGTGGCAAAATTTTCACCAAAACCAGGTAAAATGAGGTCCAATACTACCACAATAATTTTAAAAAAATCAACGTTATTCCCCCGTCAAATTTAATTACTAAGGAAAGATTATAGGTAGAAGAAAGCTGCTTATGCAGTTGTCATAGCAATCTAGAACTGAGTTGAAAAGGTTTAGTTGTATATAAATCCCGACAATACGGACTTAGCACTGCATATTTTCAAAGAAAAAGAAGATACCGTATTGGGAACCTAACGCTTATTCTAATCATCCAATAAATACTTAGCAGTCATAATAGACCTGTCTATCCGCCAAGACCCCCGTAGAAAAGTCGGCGCTCAGACCAACAGTTGCAAGACACTGACCCGAGGGCCAGTTGGTCGCAGTATCAAAATAAGAGGACTGAGCGACTGCTCAGACTAAGTCATTCCTCAAACCAATTTTAAGAAAGGACTTCGATTAAATTGAATTTATTCACAGATGATTTTAAAATGATTGCGGGAGTGTGGACTTCTATGTCCTATGCGAAGCATGAACTTTAACATTCGTTCAAGCTCTAAGACCACTGTAGCATTGGCGCTAAGTGGCGCTAGGTAGGCGGCCGCCGTAGTCGACTGGTTAGTGGTGCCAGCTGCTACTCGGTAGTACCAAGTTTCTATACCTGGTCAGAGCAACTTTCACAAAAGTTGTTTAATAGCGGTCGCCCCTCGGCAGGCAATGGCAATGAAAACGCTTCTCATAAAAAACCATTTGTCGTTCGTAGACGGCGTAAAACTGTAAGTCCCTCCATTGGTGTAAGACACAACCAAAGGTGTGGTAGGAAAATCTGCCAAACGGCACACTGTGATCGTTCTTTAAAGTTTGGTAAGCATAAGTTACTGATTTAGAGTCTGCTTCCTCACACCACAGCTTATAATGGGTCCTATCACAAAGCTGTAAATTCATAGGTTACCTATAGGTGGCGAACCCCACGTTTTACAAAATGGTACCTGTTTGCATTGCTAGAACGCTATTAAGGCATTGGGTGTATTTTGTTCAACGAGAGAATTCCATACAAATTTACTATTTACGATTTTTTCCGAAGTTAAGTTTTTAGGTAAGATAATTTACTTCGGGAAAAATTTGAATAGTTACTTCGTCAAAGGTAGGGAAAACAAGGCCATCCAACCTTCCGCTTCATACAAACTGGTACCAAAGCTAAAGGTTAGCTGTGGTCTATGTATGTATGTATGCATGCATGTACTCAAGTAGCACAAAAGTCAAAATATGCACCAAAATATTTTGTGTATTTTTTGCATCAGCGTGATACACATTTTCAACATAAAAAATGTGCCATTTCTGATATATGAGGCGTCCACTTGGATCTTAGCCAAGCTAACCTAAAGTTAATGTTTACTAGGTTGCATCATTATGTATGTGTATATATATGTATGTATGTAAGTGCGCGCATTCGACTTGCTTTTATTAATAGTGCTAAACATGATTGCACTAATCAATATTCGCATTTTTGCTGTCACTTTGCATATTGCTGCTGCTACAATTTGTGATACGTGTTTCCCCTGCAAGCAAACACTTGCAAGGCTACCACACAGAAATCCAGATTTTGCGACTCAATCGCACCAACACGCCACCACTCAATGGCCTATGGCAGGGAACTGTTATACAGGGTGCGCGCTGTACCCGTAATTAAGTTTGTGTGATTAGTTGAGCGTCGACAACGGGAAGGCAACTAATTGATATTACTCTGAAATAAAATCCTACTCTTTTTACACAATGAACCATCAATAGAGAAAGTAGTTGGAAACAAACTACTTTTGGAGTTCTTTAAACGCATTTTAAAGTATCAAATGAAATGAAAAAATTAAAATCAAATAAGCAGAGTCGGACAATTGACTTTCTGCTATGACATCCATGTTAAAAAAATCAGTTGTTTCTGTGAAAAAATTGAGTATTTAAACCACTTTTAGTAAAAGTAATTTTTAAACTACATACTTTTAAAATAGTTCAATTTCCGGCAGGGTCATATATACTTACACATATCCACACATAAATGTTTGCTTGTAAATACCCTGCAGTGAAAAGCTGAACTAGTATGCACAAATTTATTATTATTTATGGATAGAAGTCATACCAGTTCGTTATGAACTATAATTATACCAGTTCCTCGTAGAAAAAAATAAACTAGTTAGTAGAAATTCTAGTACGTTGACTAGTATGTATTCAATGGAAAAGTCATACCAGTTCGTCATGGACTACAATTATACCAGTTACAAACAGTTAAAAACCAAACTAGTGGGTAAAAGTTCCAGTTTATGAACCAGTATTTAATAGCGATTTCGTACTAGCCTAAGACATTGCAATAAGTTCGAATGAATTCCAAATCACAACATCTGAATGCATTTTTCATTTTAAGTATTATTTAATTTTTTTAATAAGAGTTGTTGCCTTAACTTTCTGAAGCAATGTGTGAAGGAATATTTAATCTTTTGTATTTTATATCATCAAACATAATTTTATCTACTGAAAATTTTAGAAAAACATGTAACTGTCTAAAATATTTTAAAACTCGCCGTTTAAGAATTATTTCTTAATATACATTTACAAAAAGAATTGCGATCTAAATTTTTTTTTTATAATAAAAAAATAATAAAAATTTGAAAGTATTTATTTTTTATACAGTTAAAATAGTTGTTCTTTTCATAACGATCTACATAAAAGTAATTCCTAAACGGCAAGTTTTATAATTAAACTTAAAGCAGTTATAGTTCGTAACAAATATTTAACTTTTTAGAGCATTTGTTTGTTTTAGCTATTAATTAAAAAAATAAGTAACATTTCAAATAAATGCTGAAAACGATGAAATGAATTAATCTATAAAATGCATTTGCCCTTTTTTATTCATTTTTTTATGTTAATCCAGTTGTCTAAAAGTGGTGATTTCATACTAAAAATGGACTAGAATTCTTTTTATCATAGCGAACTGGTGTTTAACTGGTATGAACTGACGCAGATTTGTATGGTCCAAATATGGTGATTTTGGAGTATTATTGGACTACAATTTTTTTAACCCTAGCGAACTGGTATAGAACTGATGCAGGAGCGGACAATTGGCATCTCCTATGACATCGCCATGTTAAAAATACCAGTCGCTAACACTGAAAAAGTATGCAACGTGAACTAGTTGGGCTGAAACGCAAACTGGTAACATTCTAGTTTACAACTGGTAGCTTTCCCTGCAGGGTATACTCATTAGTTTGAAAATGCATTCTAATCAATGCACTCTAGCGGCATAATAAAAAAACACAAAATTTATGATATAACAAATATATGTATATTATTGCGACGCAATTAAAACTACTAGGCGCTTGTCAGTGCAGGAATAATAAATACTTGTATAGTATAAGTTTTTTTTACTTTAAGTAAAAAGTACACAACACGTCATATTTTCTTTCTTTGGTGGCGCCATTGAATGACTAAATGTTTACGCTAAGCCATTGCCAATTCGAAATCGAAAAAAGCATAAACATCACAACAAAAAACATATGACGTCGATAGTGTTAGAGTTCATTGCGAACCAACAAAAAAAAACTAATATCTACACTCTGAAAAAATTTTGTTTAATTAATAGGTAACCAGTTTCCTCTCCTAATGTGTGCAAATTTAAACACTGTATGTTTACTTTTGCATACAAAATTTGTCGCGTTGAGCAAAATTACACATAAAATATTTAAAATTGATTAAATATGAGCATTTAATGTTTATTATTAGTAGGAAATGTATTTTTACGTTCAAAATGTTTGCAATTTTAAACATTTCATGTGTATATTTAAACATCTCATGTTCAACAACCTAATCTTATACATCTTATGCGTATATTTACACAGATTTTGGTTGAAAAATAAACACTTTTCAGTTGTAGTATTACATGCACTTTTTAGAGTGTACTACAAAAGCAATATAAGTGCGATGTGCGCACTACCCAGCCAGCATTTCCAATCTTAAGCGACTCCAAATCGATTCTTCTTTGCGCACAAATAACACTGTGACACAAAATGAGGGGTCATCTCTCCGTAATTGATGAAACCAATTGGAGATGAAACTTTAGGCCTCCCATATCAAAACCTCATACTGGGTTTTTGGCCTATAGGTCTGGAATCTTTTTTATTTTTATTTAAAGTTGGTAACCCTGTGTATGCGAAAAATTGATTA
>JAPVRG010199877.1:0-10964 GCA_029783565.1 Rhagoletis cerasi | reverse complement strand
CATGACCAGATTTTCCGAAAAAACAGGCGACTATTTGCTTTGAGGTGCTTCTTGCGCGAACAACTTTTGTTGGATTAGGCTCGTCTTGGAACACCTATACAGTCGATTGCTCCTTTGTTTCCGGCTCATATGCGTAGATCCAAGATTCGTCACCTGTTACGATGTCATAGACGTGCTTTGATCCACCGCGGCTAAATTTCTGCAACATTTCTTTACACCAATCGACACGAGTCCTTTTTTGGGCAATTGTCAATTTATGCGGTATCCAACGAGAACAAATATTCTTTACGACCAAATGTTCATGCAATATTGAATGTATGCTGGTCCCACTAATGGCCAAGGATGCCTCTATCTCGCGATATGTCACATGACGATCTTGTATTATCAATCGACGCACAGCCTCGACTGTTTCTGGCACAACCACCGTTTTTGGACGACCTTCACGAAATTCATCCTGCAAAGGTTGGCGGCCACGGAGGAACTCGTTGTACCATCGTTTCACAGTGGCTAAGTGTGGTGATTCAACACCAAAAGTAGAAGTAAGTTGATTGATGCACTCCTGTCTCGATAATCCACGTCGAAAATCGTAGTAAATCATCGCACGAAAATGTTCACGGGTTAATTCCATTTTTGGGCAATATGAATTTTTAAACTCACTATAAATAAACACAAATGAAACTCGTAAGTGAAAACGTTATATGCAAGTTTATGCCAAAAAATACCAAACTATAGCTAATTATAGCTAATCACATGTAGTGTTGCGAAGACGCAAAATATAAAATGCAACCCTCGTACATATATAGATAACACTATCTAATGTTTAATTCCGCATTTAGTTTTAGGCATGGATTTAAAAATAAAGACAAATACTAGGTGTGTATGTGAGGTGTGTCAATGAGACAAAATATCCACAGAAGTCCGAGAACGCAAAACTTGCAAAAACTTGCAACCTTCGAAACAGCTGATCACTTCCACAGTTGCCACAGGTGGTCCATTTGATAATTTATTCTATGCTTGGTACATTGTCCCTGATTTGGCATATGTTACACTTGAATAATTTTGGATATAAAAATATGTTTAATATATACATAAATGAATTATGGCGTAATGGATAAGTTATTTTTCTCAAAATTATTTCTGATACATCATGGCGCATTCAAAAATAAAAGAATCTCCTCTAAACACCTATCATTGTTACAAAAAGTTATGTAGATATACATAGCTACAAATGTACCTGTAAAATTATCCCATTTTCATTTGAAATATTTATTTTTATCATGATTTGAACTATCAAAACTCAAAACTGACAAATTCGGCCAAAAACCTTCCAGCTTGCTACTTTTTTATGTATTTTGGTATATTTTAGCGAAAAATATGGTATAAACAAAAAATTTTATACGGCAACCATAGTTGGCACACTAAAATAAGAAAACTGGAGTTTAATAGTAAATTAACTAAAAATAAACTCATCACACCTTGTGCTTAATAACTTTACTTACTTTTTCATTGTATACGAGCATTAGTTATAAAATTTGCAATAATTCACGAATTCCATAATTTCTTTTGTTTATTCACAAGCATGTGTTGGTGATTAGCTGATTTTCTTACTTGCAAGTTTTCGCTGATAAAAATTTTTCCAGCAGAAATTTCCAGCTCTCTATCACATTTTGCTTTCTCAATTTCCCCTACTTTGCAAGTTTTTTGGGTACGAGAACGCAAAACCAGTAAAAGTTTTTAAAACTTTAGATAGTTTTTGGTACGAATACACTCCTACTGCCATGATCTTTTACTTCATTCGAAAAATGTGCACTCCTTATATGCATACAACTATTCAAATCAATCTGCATCTAAAGTTAGTCAGGGGCTCCAAAAAAGTATACTGTGCGATGACAAAAATATATCGCACATGTTTGTATTAACTACACCTTTCCCTCGTCAGAAAACACAAAGATGGATACCTAAAGCTTCAACTAAACTATATGAATGGTTAATTTGTATCTTTACCTTTTTTTTTGCAATAACTAAAAATTTCGTTTAGCTTTTCATAGCTCTGTTTTTTTGCCCATTTAGCCTTTTCTCTGGAAAGGTTCTGGCAACACTGCAAGTGAGGCTAGAGCTTTCGAAGTAGCAACTACTCTTCAGTACTCATCTGAATATATGTTCCAAAGTTTGCCGCCTCCCAAAATTTGCCGCCCTGCGCCAGTGCTCCTAGAGCACCTAGTGTAAATCCAGGGCTGAGCATAGGAATACATATGACTCGTTTACAGATCCTGGCACTTTTTTTGCGGGGCTGTGTTATGGAATACACAGGCACACAAAAAAATAAGTGTCGGAGTTCTATCCTTTGGTTATGTATTTTGATGTGCTGAACACGAACCGTTTTGGTCACGTTAGGATTTTTTCCTAACCTCAAAAAATATGCCTGTCACATCATAACAAGATTTTTGAGGTTAAGGCTGAACCCAGACCCATTAGAGCGATTCTGACACTTTTTTTTTGTGGCTGTGTTATCAGTAGATCTCACCCAGTGATTTTTACCATGTTTATGTTGCTAGTCAAACTCTAATCATATTTCCTTGTGTGCTCCACATAATGATTTTTAGATCATAACAAAATGTTTTAATCGTACTCACTTTAAAATTATAGCACTCTCCACAGAAAACGCATCCGTTGGCAAACCGCATATATTCCACTCGCGTATCTCGACCGGTTCACCTAGACAAACAGCCAGGGAAAAGTCTGCACTGCATACCACACCATAGGATGCAACCTTATTCACCCACTTTTGGATCTGGCCAACTCGATAATCAATCGTGAAGGGACCCAAGTAAGCAACAACACCAGATGCCAGCAACACATCGCCAGTTAACGAGCTGTAAACGCGACCCAAATTCTTTGCTGTTTCCAGCCAACGCGAACGTTCACCACCCAACCCGGAAATCAATTCTTGGGCGCGTTGCAATTTCTTTGTGCAAGCCTCGTGTTGGCCTTGAAGTATACTAAATGCGTACAAATTTAAAAGAAATACGCGGTTGAATATTTTACAAGCTTTTTAGCTATGAAACTTACGCATATTGCGCCAATTCTTCGTCTAGTTTCTTCTGAATAGCCGCTAGATTAGCTTCGACGCGAGCCAATTGCGCCAGCTTCTCATTTAGTAGCTTCATTGCTGCCTGCATTCATAATTAAAATTTTTTAGAAAATTTGAGGTATGCATGTATGTATGTATGCATTAACAATGTAAAAGCGACTTACGTTATACTCTGCTTCGGCTACCGCCAGTGCTATTTTCTTAGGAGCCACCACTTTAGCCACCACATCGTATTTGGTCAAAGCAATGACCCAGCGGCACAAACCTTCACACGCCGTTGATGCCGACTTTACCTTGTCGGGATCGAAAGCTTCATTGCTTAGCACACGTTGCGCCAATTTCTGCATTACATGTGGAGGTATATTGTCCTTGTCAAAATTAATTAAATTATCGAGGAATTTTATATCGCTCAGCATACGTTTTGAAGCTCCCCAATAGTCTTCAATTGTGCCTACACCTGAAGGGTTTGGTATCTTATCGGGTTTCACTTCGTTCAATATGCAAACAGCTTCCATGACAATTCTCACACCAAGCGGAGGACTCTTCATAGTCTTGACAACAGCAATATCGGCTGTAGTCAAGGTGTTTAGAGCAGCAAGAGCTGCATTAAGAATCGGAAGCGCTTCGCTCAATTTGGCATCGCATTCATCTTTGATTGCTTGTGCCTTGGTTGCTTGTTCGGTGGCGACTTGTTCGTCCTGCTTAACCAATTCACGCTGTTCTGCGGCGATTTTACTGTCCGCAGTTACTTTTGCAACTTGAGTAGCCACCTAAATAAACAAAATTGTTACATGCATATGATCCAGGCTTAGGGAAAATACGGAAATATTTATTGCTAAAACTCGCTTACAATTTCTGATGCTTGCTTTAGTTTCGGTTCCAAGGCCTGCAGCTCTTCTTGCATCACGCCAACTTGTTGCGCCGCTATGTCCAGCTGGGATATGCCAGACAGGTAACGATTTTTATTCGCCATAATTGTCCTAAAAAAGAGATAGACTTATTGCAAAGCGACAGGTGTAATGCAAAAGTAGAGTAATAAGATATTAGATCAGAATAACATACAAAAAAATTCTTTTTATATGTTCCCGCATCCCAAAGGAGATGTCAAAGAAGAAGTTTAAAAGACTCAGAGGGAGTAGTCAGAGGTCGAGTAAAGGTTGTAACTCAAAAAGTATATTCTTTCACAGCCAACACTAGCGAGCCCGGAATCAAAAAATGCTTTATCAAGAACTGTAAGCCAGTATTCACAATCTGACTTTCATAAGACCATCCAGTTTTGGTGACTTTCATTTTCCTTAAAAGGTTATATTATATAGAATTGATCAGAAATATTGTTGAGAAGCGAACTAACACTTGGTAATATCCAGGTTCGATACCTGTTTCTAAAATAGCGATCGACCCACGGCAGACAATGCCAAGCCTCAGAGAATATATCTGATTTAAAAGAATACTGCCAAAAAATCTCATTGTTTTGGAGGCAGCACAACACAATAGGTCCTCAATTTGTGTGACAACAACAAGAGGCACACCGTAAATTGGAAGAAAGGCTAAACAGTCTTCAAAATGTGTCAGCACCAAATACAAACACTTATTTTATTTAGACACACAGTCAATTATCCCTGCACTTACGTTCTTTTCTGATTTAACAAGGCTTTAAAGGTTTGAATTAATTCCAGATAGGAAGTAGGGGTCACGTAGTTGTAACGTTTTAAACGCAGTGCAAATATTTCTGATAAGCTCTGCGTTGAGGTATGGAATTCCATGCACATATCAATAGCTGTCTTGCGCTCCAAATCCGAAAGGTCTTCACTGGCTAAGAAACGCGTCGACACAGCTAATAAAGCATCTTCCGGCCATGGCTGGAACCAATCAATCGTACAACAATTGACAATGGAAGGAAACTTTCGTATACGCATGCGCAATGCATCACCAATCGGGGACATGGCCAGCACGATGTGCAGTTGATCGCGACAGGTCTATGGAAAAAGTTTTAAATTGTAGTACAAAATATGTTCTAATTTTTTCTTCTTTAATTCGTGTTTACCGTGACGAAGAAATTGAAAAGCGCCACCGGACTGCCATCAGTTTGCAGTGATTTGTCTCGCTGTTTATCAATTTGCGCCATCTTCTCCGCTACTTCGATCTTATCTTCGTTACTGAATAAGTTGGGCACTTCACCAGAGTTAAGTAAATTATTAACATCCTCCAAAAAGGATTCGTCTTTTATCTGTGAAAAAAGAAAGTAATTCTCATCAGGTCTATTACTTATATACCGTAACGGTTATGATCTTTATAATAAAAATCATAATTTAACCGTTAAATTTTGATTTCTATTTTTTCGATGAAATTTAATCGCTACTGTATGATTTTTATTATTTCAGTCAAAAAATAATCGTTATTTTTGATTTTTATTTTTTCGATCATAAAAGATTTAAGGCGGTCATAAAAAGGCAGTATCCGTTATAACGGTTAAAAATGATCGAAAAAATAAAAATCCAAAATAACGATTATTTTTTTATCGAAAAAATAAAAGTCAAAAATAACGATTATTTTTTAATCGAAGAAATAAAAATCAAAAATAAGGAAAATGTTTTGATCGAAAAATAAAAATCATGATATTTAACGATTATTTTCGGTCCCTGCCTATATATTTATATATTATTATATTTATTGCATTTGTATATCTGTGGCATTTTATTAAAACAACTTAAGAGGCAGACCGCTGTGTTGTAGTGGTTAGAAGTGCGCACTACCACTCCGTGGTGCCTGGGTTCAAGCCTTGGTTTTTCTTAACAGCAGTCGCCCGTCGGCGGGCAATGGCAAATATAATAATATAATATTATTATTAAGTGACTTTAAAAGGTTTGACTTTGAATTAAAAAAGTTTCATTTGAAAATTTTTATATTTTTACTAAGCTTCTATTAAAAGGGCATCTTAAACTACACCTATGGCTAGTTAATCGTTAAAATATTTTTTGGGAACCCAATGAATTATTGCTTTAAAGGGAAAATGACCCATCTCGAGATTAATTGTTTTAATATAATCGCACAGATATTATAGAACTAAAGTTAATTTTAATTTTACGAAAAATGAACAAATTTTATTATATTTATAGCTTTTTTATATCTTTTGTCCCCACCTGCATATCGGTAAACAAGAATACAGCATGCATCTCAGATGCACCCACTTTTCGTAGAATAATCTTAAGATCTTCATGCCACTCATTCGGCCCATAGAGTCGTGTAATTTCGACTTGAAAGAGCTCATAGTCGCACATATGCGAAGCCAAGCGAGTTAAGCTCTGACGTCCGGAGCCTCCGACTCCGATAAGCAGAGCATGACTACGTGGCTGCTTTATTATGCGACATATTCTCGACAAATGTTCAATGGCAAAGCGGAAGAGTACTAGATTCATAGGTTTCTTCGACATATTGTTGTATTCAACCAAGTACGCTTCCACTACATTGCGCAAATTTTCAAGATCTAAAACCTCAATATAGTTTTTATTGTCCGCCTTCGGATTGGCAAAATCACAGTAGATTAAACATCGTAGATCGGACTCAGTGAGTTTTTTGTCCTTCGGCACGAGTCGCTCGAATAAGCTCTCGGGTGTACCGTTCATATGCTGATTTATTTTAGCGCAAATTGCACCGAATAGCCAACTGCGATCGGCATCCTCCACCAAACGATCACCATACACGCGCATCACTTCGTGCACCCAAAGACGACGCATGGAGTCCAGGTCTTCGGTAGCTTCAGGTACCGACAACAACACTCCTTGTATAACACGTGAAAAGTCTCGCAAGTTAAAGAGATAATGTGACTTAGCTGGGGTAGGCAATAGGTTCACCTTTGCCTCGTTGTAGATGTTTAAAGTAGCGGAGACAATCTCATCGATGCAAGGGTCAAACTCTTTCGAAAAGCCGCTGCAAAGGTCAAACGCTTACTGAAACGTTCTTAAAATTTCCGTTACTTACCGTGTATCTAAATGCCAGAGTACGATCTTACTGAAGATCGTAACCAAAATGTCATTATTAAATTCATCGATAGCGATTACATTAAAGTGTCGCTGAAAACGCGGTGTGACCGTATTGCCCGTGGAAGGCGGACCCATTGCTGTTATCATTTGCAGGTCAATCAATTTCATTGGCACTATGTTCTTGCGATCATACCACATCCAATGATCCAACAACATGCGCAATAGCTCAATGGGTGGTTGTGCGCCATAGTTTTCCTTCAGTGGCATTGACACGTCGTCCACGAATATGAGGAACTTTTTATTCAATGGCGGCCCAAATACGCCTTTGCGCCGTTTATCCAGTTTTGACATGATTATATCCTGTGTTTGATTTGCCGAAGTTTGCGCAGAGAAGCTGATTAATAATGGCTTGTATGTGTTGACATCCATGCGCTTCAGCATATAATCCAAGGCGTAGCAGCTTTTACCAGTGCCAGTGGGTCCTACCAACATTATGGGTTTGCCATGACGTACCAATAGATCTAAAACCGCTGTAACGCGTACACTTTCATTGGTCACAATAAGAATTTGATTGACTGGTATATCGCGTGGTATTGGTGGTGCACTAGTAACATCGTCCTGCCATGGCTTCCACTTGCCTTTGCCTTCTTTAATGAATCGGTAATCGAATACCGACCCCGCCTTTGGAATGGGGAAAATAAATGGCTTATTTAGAACAGGTACATATAGCTCTTCTGGTACACCGAAGTCTTTATACAAATTCTCCGGAAAGTTCTTCTCCATCAGCGCGCGGAAGACTATATTGAACTTTTCACGACTACGCGAATCCAAGGCTCCGCCAAGTGACCAAATGCAGGAAAAGACAAATACACCTTCAATCTGTGCCCGAAAATCTAAATCAGACAAGTTCGCTACATATTTATCGTCTTTGAAGTCATCGATGAAGCACTCGAAAAGGTTCATCATAGAAACAATGAGATTGGCGTCGGAGGTCGGGGCTATTTCGTATAAACCACCCTTGCGTACAATATGCAGCAGTATCGGACAAAATCGAGCCACCAGCGCGCTGATCAACTGTTTGCTAACGGCGTGGAAGGCGAGTGGCAGACTGTTCTTCCACGATGTGACAAGCGGCTCCCAACCCAACGAGCTGGGTTCCATGTATATCATGCCGCAGCGCGAAACTGTAGCTGGCGATGCAACCTCTAAATCCATTGGTTCGAAAATCAAATTTGTTGTTGGTGAGAGCTGGATTATTTCACCGGACATGAGGCAAAGTTTCTTGTTGTCATCCAGTACCGTATTCATGTTCTCGATCCATATAGCATCAACGGGACCATCGAAGATCAACCACTTGCGATCAGCCGTGTCAGAGGTTGCAAACTGACGGTAATTTACGGCAAGTACGCCATCGCTCCATTCGTGCGACACAGCGTCGAATTGGCCATAAAGCTGTCCCATTGTGATTGCTTTTGGATTCATCACAGAGTAGATGGCACGATTCTCGCTGCCGTCCTACGAGTGAATGTGAATTGAGAAAAGATATGATTGTGTGTAAAATGATTACAAATCAGACAAATGACACTTGCCCGCTTCTCTATGCCTTCCAAAGCCTCAGCCAAAATGCGGTAGGTTGTGGTTTTACCGCCAAAAGGCAAGCCTACAATCATCAGTCCATGCCGGACGCAAATCATTTCATACAACTGGAAATTGTTCGAGTGAAAAATACCTATGTTCATATTTAGCCTACAAATAAAATGGTAACTCACCTGCTGAACCTTTTCCAAAAAGAAGTCTGTACACTGCTTATTATTCTTTTCGCAAGCCTCTCGGGTACATTCGTTTAAGACGACATAATCCGCTTCGGGTAATACTGTGCCAGGAAAAAGATCCGATGTGATGCCTTGAAAGAGTGGAACATCTTGATTTAGAAACTTGGGCAAATTTACATCCTTAATGGAACGCAGCACTAATATGTCTTCATTTTCATCACGATAACGCAGTTTGAGCGCACCAGCTGCTTTCAACACGGATTTCACAGCTCGCATGCCGTAATCGTAATGACATTGTGTACTCAATTGTTCCGAGCATAAGCGATAAGTAGCCACTATTTTAACGCTCAGTGGTTTGGCGGTAAGGAAGCCATATGAATACAATTCAATCTCGGAGATAAGCGCATAATCAGGTACCATCATGGCAACGGAACGGAATAGTGCCTACAGCGGAATCAAAGGGTGATTAGAAATCATATTAGATAAGCAGATATGTGAATATACATATGCATGTATGTATTTAAGTAGGATGTGTATATATATGTATTAATATGCACATACATATATGATACATATAAGGCGAATCGCTTAAATTGAATGTATTTGGCTGCATTAAAGAACATAATTTTATGTTTGAAAGCAGTGAAGTAATGAATCGAAAACGGCTATTATAAATAAAATTCTTACTAACGATTTATCTAGATCGGTTAGGAATTTCGAGAGTGAAATGGGATACGTAACTACACTCAATCCTGATCATTGGGGCTTTGGATAACGGCAGAAGAAGGGGGAGCGTTGGCGGGGCCTCTCCAACTTATTCGACTTAAACGCTCGCTGAAGTCATCAGCGCCTGTCCACCAGCATGTGCACCTGCAAGCGGTCGTCTGTGCATTATCAATAAATGTAAGGGCACAGCAAGAAGTTGCGCGCTGATTTTGTGGCCCGTTGTTGTAGTTGTAGCGGCACTATTAAGCCCCGCTTGAATCAGGATCTTCTCAACCAGGATAAATAGGAGTTCAGAAGACTGCACTATACAGACTTAAACTGGGCCAGCGGCAGCTGAAGCTCTTTGTCTGCAGTAGGTGGGGCTTGGGCTCCCATAACGGTATTCATGGGGCGAGAGTCACTGAACGTGGTGACGGACTTTATATGAATGCCATTAATGGCTTATCGGTACGCCGTCGGGTCCAATTGTTGTTGCGTATGTGTTTGGATCGCGTCCGTATATTCGAGAAGAAGCCCCCTGACGGGCCTGGGAGAAGGCTCTGCCTCTACCTATTGTATGTTTGGATGCTACCGCAGGGAACCAAAACTGCTTGGTTATGTTTCCCAACTGGGAGGTGACGGACATCATCAGGCATCCTGTCGCTGTCCGGAGGCGGCGTTTTGGTAACTCTTTAGCCCGGCTAGTCCCGGCGACTAACTAGGCGCAGAAGAATTCATGTGATCGATAAAGCAGTCGATGCGCTTAACTTAAGGATGTACCTCCAGTTAGCGTTAACTAGACATGGTGCAAACGGCCCTAAATGTTAGTATAAAAAAGTGCTAGTTTGAAGTAGCTATCGTTGACGGTGTTACGCTTTTTTCACATTTAACATTTTATGATCAATTAGCAAATATCTCACCAAGTTTCATGGTTTAATCTTCCAAACTGAGGGAGAAATGGCCATAAACCTTTTATCTGAACGATCGGTTGTATGGGAGATATATTATATATAGCTCCGATCTTACTGATTTTTTGAACGAACATTTTATGACCATTTAGCAAATATATCACCAAGTTTCATGGTTTAATCTTCCAAACTGAGGGAGAAATGGCCATAAACCTCTTATCTGAACGATCGGTTGTATAGGAGATATATGCTATAGTGGCCCGATCCTACCAGATCCGACAAATGTCTAATATAATACAAAAATACATCTCGATACCAAATTTCATCGAGATATCTCAAAAACTGAGGGACTAGTTTGCGTTCAAACAGACAGACGGACAGACGGACAGACAGACAGACGGACATGGCTTAATGAACTCAACTCGTCAACCTGATCATATCGGTATACTTATTGATGGGTCTATCTCTGCTCCTTCTGGTACTTACAATTTTTTAGGCTCGGACCAAA
>JAPVRG010199862.1:0-11277 GCA_029783565.1 Rhagoletis cerasi | reverse complement strand
GAGAAGCTTTTTCATGGCAAAGTACCCTCGGAGGTTTGCCATTGCCTGCCGAGGGGCGACCGCTGTTAAGAAAAAAACCTTTTTTTTCTAAATTTTTTTGCGATGTTGCTTTGGCCAGGGCTTGAACCCTGGCCTGCGGAGCGGAAGCGCGCACTGCTTACCACTATACCACAGCGGCAGCTGTGTTTTAGTTTACCTAAATGTTGTGTTATCAACATTTTTAATAAACTAAACATTGAAAAAAAATAAAAACTCGAAAAAAATTTGGTGGGTTTTGGTAGGACATTTTGGTAGGAAAAAAAGTGTCCGTGGCAACACTGGTTACGATATAATTTAAATAAATGTACATAAACCAACATCGCACTTTCATATTCAAATCTTACAAAAGATTACTACATATGTCTATTGGACACTTGTGGGTTGGTGAGTTACTATTTTTCTAAATCTATTTATTTATTTATTATCGTAATTTCACGTTTAGATGCATAAAACCTTGTTGATAATTAGATAAAATAATTTTTCGTAAAAATAAATACTTTAGGTTTTATACGTTTCATCTCCTCGCCAAAAGAAAAGTTTCCGTTTTTTTTTGTTTCTGACCTGGCATCTCTGCCTGCAGGCAGTTAACACCCCTCTTCCACTGGCCCAACCCGTCATGATGAGTGTACATACATACGTCGCATTTTGGAATCAATTCACCACTTCAGCAAAAGAATTCCCACGTGAGTTATTTGAATAAGCAGTTTATTAAAAATATAAAAAACATTCATGTATGATAATGTGCTTGTGTTTAAATCCAAAACAAATTTTTTCAACAAAAAATTAACGTGTAAAAATAAGATATCAACAAAAGTGTTTCTGGAAAGCGTCCCTCAACCAAGTGGTTAATCTGTGTATTAGCAAGAATTATAAGTAAAAAACGTGAGTTCTTTAGATTTTGGCAGATTTAGCCAAATTTAGGGCTTCAGTGAGCATTCTGCCAAAGTCTGCATGAACCAGTGTGAAGTTCTTAACAGCGCGCTCTTGAATGAATTGACTGGCGTTACTCAAATTACCAGCAATATTAGCTACCAGACGCTGACGAGCTTTTTCGTCCAAGACATACACCCAGAAATCGGTAACTTGGCTGTAGTTATCTTCAGTGAAGCCACTGCTGAAACGATATACGTCACCCTGTATAGGGCTACACGGCATCAAGCTCTTTGCACGAGCACTCTCATCAGGTCCAGAAAATGAATTCGGGAAATAGTTAGGAGCACCGCCTTGATTGTCATTAACACGCATTGCACCATCGCGCTGGTAGTTCTTTACGCTAACACGATAAGGACAGTTGACTGGTATCTGCAAATAATTCGGTCCTAAGCGATGTCTATGGGTATCGGAATATGAGAAAAGTCGTCCTTGCAACATCTTATCTGGTGATGGTTCGATACCCGGAACCAAATGGGCTGGACTGAAAGCAATTTGCTCTACCTCTGCAAAGTAGTTGGTCGGATTTCTATCGAGCACTAACTTTCCAACTGGTATGAGCGGGAAGTCTGCGTGACTCCAGACCTTGGTTACGTCGAAGGGATTATATTTATATTTCTTGGCTTGCTCAAACGTCATCACTTGAATGTAAAATGTCCAACTTGGGTAGTTGCCATTTTTAATGGCATTGTAAAGATCTCGAATGCTGTAGTCGGGATCAGTTGCCGATAGTTCTTGGGCAACCTTCGGATCCAAATTTTTAATACCTTGATCTGTTTTGTAGTGAAATTTGGCGTAGACAGGCTCGCCTTTGGAATTGATTAACTTAAAGGTGTGGGAGCCATAACCATTCATATGGCGGTAACCGTCGGGAATGCCACGATCGCTAAACAAGAAGGACACCTGTCAAGCAGAATTGGTTATTCGTTCAAAAAGATTCCCCAGTCAAGTTCATTGTTACCTGGTGAGTACTTTCCGGACGAAGAGTCAAAAAGTCCCAGAACATGTCCGAATCTTTCAAGTGTGTTTGAGGATTGCGCTTTTGTGTATGGATGAAACTAGGGAACAAAATCGGATCACGAATGAAGAAAATCGGAGTGTTGTTGCCCACCAAATCCCAGATACCATCGTCAGTATAGAATTTAACAGCAAAACCACGTGGATCGCGCACAGTGTCAGCGGATCCACTTTCTCCACCGACTGTGGAAAACCGGACGGCGATCGGTGTGCGTTTGTGTACCTTTTCGAACACCTTTGCGGCGCAATATTTTGTAATGTCATGCGTCACTTCGAAATAACCAAAAGCGCCAGCGCCCTTTGCATGGACTACACGCTCCGGTATGCGTTCACGGTCAAAAGCAGCTAACTCATCCAAAAACTTGACATCCTGCAATAAAACCGGACCCCTTGGTCCCACAGTAAGAGTGGCATCCTTAATGCCAACCGGGTTGCCGGATCCTGTAGTAATAATGCCAGGCGATTCCTGCAATAAAATTAATTAAAAGAATGCTATGTAATTATTGATGACAATCATATATAGAAAAAAATGTAAATATGTATATTGGAAACCTGTATTAAGCAAATCCCAAAGGAATTCTTGTAATATTGAAATAACGAAAAGTATTTTACTTCATTATATTGCTGATAACTTTCACAGGTTGCTTCAAAATGTGAATAATAAAACAATATAATATCGACATACACCAATTCATTTTCTGAAAATGCAAACAAAATTTGAAATGAACTAGTGTATCTGTGTTATACACGATCACAAAACAGTGTATAATAAGAAATTAAATGGTGTATCCCATGCAAATAAAATAGTGTATAATGATTTCATATAAAAATTTTCAAAGATAAAATAGTGTATAAGCAGATGCTTTCAGAAAAATGGGTTCAAATGGTATTTCTTAGTAAATATGATACATAATTTTTTGTATATTAACAGATAAGGAATCAATAAAAGGTGTGGTGTACTTAAGATGTGAATGTTTTGTATAAGAAGCGCGCAATTAAAGTTTAAAGTTGATCGATTGGCTTACAAAAACTTCCAATTCGTTTTTCACAAAACTATACTTTTCATGTTACACTATTTCATTATTCCAGCGACGATATATAGTAATTCATTTAATGCGAAGTCAAAATCGGCTGGTCTTCTTAATACAGCCCGTGTTAAATATGAAATATTATTATAATACATTTCAATTATTGTTCGCTTCCATTTCGTTCAACCATGCAGATTAATTAATAAACAAATTTTGAATAAAACAGCATATTTTGTTTACTTTTGAATACGGTTTCATCGAGTGCGCTATGAAGACACAGGTATAAACGCTTGAAAGGAATATGGGTTGAGTCAAATCGGTTTTTTGTTAATGCGGTTCTTGTGTATGTATAAACAAGGTAAGA
The DNA here is from genome assembly GCA_029783565.1 of Rhagoletis cerasi. Classification (NCBI taxonomy): domain Eukaryota; kingdom Metazoa; phylum Arthropoda; class Insecta; order Diptera; family Tephritidae; genus Rhagoletis; species Rhagoletis cerasi. Next base: position 7,899 of record JAPVRG010199862.1, on the reverse strand, counting down.
GTCGAGTAAACTCACGATTTAAATTGATGTAGTTAATCTGGAGCGAAAACTGATTAGTACTAGTTGTGAGTCACTCAATCGATATTATAAAACGAAAAATTCCTTATCCGATTCAATCGTTTAATTCTATGCAATAAAATAAGGAGAATATAGTTTAAAAAAAAACTAAAAAACACGCTTGCAGCAGCTTCTCCGCTTGGAGAACTATACACGCCTAAATGTATGCAGCAGATGATGTGCCACTTATGTGGACAGGTAAAAGTTACAAACAAAAAAGCAAATAAGCAAGCAAACAAACATACAAGTGAAACTAATATAAGCGTGTTAATAACAAATGGTGCAAAACAGCTGGCTGGCAGTTCAACTTAATTAACCATTTCCAACTGCATTTGGGTTTCAACTCGTGTTGAAAATTGGCCGTTTATGCTTACTGGCTCGTGCTACCCGTGTTGAATCTAACCGAGTAGAAATGAAGCATAAACATAGTTATTGATAAAACATAAAGCTGGGTCCTGAGCGTGAGAAGTTGTGCATGAAAAAGAAAACAGAAATCATCAAGCGCAGTACAGGAGCAGCATTAAAAATAACCCACCTGGGAGTGAAGAGCGAGCAAAGGTGAAACATGCACTATATTTTCGCGTCAAAGATGGAGATCTTTTTATATCTACGCAAGAACCGCATTACCAAAAAGCCGATTTGACTCAGCACGTATTTCTTTCAGGCGTTTATACCTGTGTCTATAGCGCACTCGATGAAACCGTATTCAGAAGCAAACAAACTCTGCTGTTTATATTCGACGTTTGTTTAGTAATTAATTTGCGCGCCTAACCGAAATAGAATGCAACAATAATACAGATTTATTATAATAATAACACAAATTTAAAACGCGCTGTATAAAGAAAACCATCCGATTTTCACTTCGCGTATATGTTTGAAGCCAGACGAAATTTTGAGTGCAAATGCCCTGCCAGATCCAAAAATCCGTTGCTATGCAGGCGTTCATATCAACTTGTTTCTTATTAATTTTTAATATACTTTGTTGGCGAAATGAAAAATTTTATAAAAATTAGTTTAAAAAGAAAGCAGGCGTTCAAATAAACGTGTTTCCTATTGCTCAAAGTTTATTTGAACACCTGCTATTTTTAAATTCTTTTTTATAGTACTTTTATTTATATTTTTTCATTTCATTAACAAAGTATATTAAAAATTAGTACGAAACAAGTTGATTTGAGCGCCTGCATAGCAACGGATTTTTGGATCTGGCAGGGCATCTCCACCCAAAATTTCGTCTGGCTTCAAACATATAGCCTCCTGAGGATTCTTCTTCTTCTTGTTTGGCGCTGTAACCGCCTAAGCCATTTTGGCCGAGTCCAACAAAGAACACCAGTTGTTTCGCTTCTGTGCCAACTGACGCCAATTGAAAATGCCAAGTCCTTGTCCAGGTCTTTCCAACGCAGAAGAGGCCTCCCTCTTCCTCTGATACCACCAGCGGGCTTCGAGTCGAATACTTTCAGGGCTAGAGCGTTTGTGTACATTCGAACGACATGACCAAGCCAGCGAAGCCGCTGTACAATGTCCATGTCGTTGTAAAGCTCGTACAGCTCATCATTCCATCGTCTGCGGTACTTGCCGTCGCCAACGCGTAAAGGCCCGTAAATCTTCCGTAGAATCTTTCTCTCGAATACTCCAAGAGCCGCTTCATACCAGCACGGGTATGATGAGTGACTTATAGAGCGTGGTTTTCGTACGACGAGGGAGGACTTTACTTCTGAATTGCCTACTCAGTCCAATGGGCACTTGTTGACAAGAGTGATTCTCCGTTGGATTTCAAGGCTGACATTATTATCGGTGTTAATGCTGGTTCCCAAATAAACGAAGTTCTCTACTGTTTCGAAATTATAACTGCCAAAAGTGGCGTAGGTGCCGAGGCGCGAATGCGTCTTGTCTTCGTTTACCACCGGACCCAGTCGCTTTGCTTCCTTATCCAACTTGGAGAAGGCAGAATATACCTCGAGTTTTTTGATACCGATGATGTCGATGTCATCAGCATACGCCAGAAATTGCACGCTCTTGTAGTAAACTGCTCCAGAGCGGTTAAGTTCGGCCGCTCTTATTATCTTCTCCAGCATCAGATCAAAAAAATCACACGCCAGGTAGTCGCCCTGTCTGAAACCACGTCTGGTATCAAACGGCTCGGAGAGGTCCTCCCCAATCCTGACGGAGCTTGTGGTATTGCCCAAATTCAGACATCGTGGCGTATAGGCAAATCCTTTTCGCTATGGCGGGGTCGCCTTTCTTGTGGATTGGGCAGATCACACTTAAATTCCAGTCGTCGGGCATGCGTTCATCTGACCATATTCTGCATAAGAGATGCATGCATGCTCAACCGTATACACGTTTATATAGCGGGCCGCGGTGAACAGACGCTGTATGCTCCAGTGGGCCCTTAAACCGAAAAAGCCGGAGTGGTCCCACCGACACTGGTCGGTTACCACATCTCGCACATGGGTTTCTCACGTTGCCTAGAGTGCGCAAACGAGGACGCAAGAGTCGGGATTGAGTATAGCCACGCAACTGTAACTGCATACCCAGAAGAACGACTAGACCCCATTACACTCCTGAGGATTCACCCTATCATAATTCATAAAATTTATAGTGTAAATAGTCCTATTTTAATCGCCACTTTAGCCGCGTCTGGTACTCACTGTCCACCGCTCTACCAGTCTGGCGAATTTCTTTTCGGTTTCTGAGAAGTACCAACTCTGATATCCAAAAATGCCAGAAGGTTTTAGTTAGAAAATATTTTAGAGGGGTAAAAAAATGTGGGAGGTGAGTTTTATTGAAATAAATTACACTTAATGTTACACACAAACTTATGTAAAACGTAATCAAATGATGGATCAATTCATACAGGCAAAGACACATATCTTTGCCATTTTTGGGAAGTTTAGTTATCTCTTAGACTGAACATATTCTCCTTATCAAACTATGATAAAATCTCGAAAAAAGTAAATTTTTAATTATTTCTCAATATTATGAAACGTGCGTAATGACGAATACCTTCATGTGAAAAGCCATAACACTTATAGAATTGATTAGAAATTAAAAACTAACACTTGCTATTGCCAAGCGATTGTAAACTGATTAGTTGATATCGCGCCGATTCTATTGTTTCTAGAGACACGAATTTCGATATGATACGGTATCGTATCATATCGATACTTTTACCATTCGATACCGATATTTTTCACTCGGTAGTTTCAAAACGATATTTTTGGCATCGAGTACCAGAAGCCTTGATAATAAAAATAGATGTGATTAATAATATATTGTAGATTATATTTACAATAATTGAAATTTACAAAATTCTTTTTTTGTGCTTAAGGTCAAATATGTCTTTACTTTGGATTTTATATGTTACAAAAGGTATCGTAATTGTCCTATTGTTTTATGTTGTGAATGTTTTAACGGTTAAACAAATGGTTAGAGAACTTGAAACCACAACCTACTATTTTTAACAAACCTACTATTGTAAACAAACCGGTTTCGGCGTTGTGCCATCTTCACATTCCCACCCTGTAGGAAACACAAACAACCAAAATGAAAGTATTATTATCTCTTGCGAATCCTTTAAGTATAAATATGTTTAGCCATTTAAAGTTTACGACACACAACAATACGAGACCCTTGTGAATACTCCAAACATGTATACGTCTATACGTCATGTTTACGATATGAATTGGGCTTTCAACACACTAACCTCTTCATGCGCAAACAATCATTAAAGTGCAAAGAGTTCATTCTTTATAACAAAACGATACCAGTGTCCAGATATATTTTTTTTAATTTGGTATATCGAGTTTTTATTCCAATATTAATGGGTGCCCGATATTTTTATAGCGATACTCTAAATTAGTACCATATCGATACTTTCGGATCGATATCGTGTCCCTAATTTTTTCTTTCCAAATGTACCGTTCGTAGTGATAGAACGATATGAGTAACGCGTACAGAATATCGATACTTTTTGACAAGTACTGAGTAAGTATCGCGAATACTAAAAAGTATCGACGTGTTAGGGACTTTTTTAAGTAAACATTTTTTTAAAAATCATATACGAAATTCCGTTCATTCAATTACATTGAAAAATATTTAAAAATTACCCAACAAAGATTGGGCGGGAACGTTCGACAATTATCTTCTATATCCAATATGAATGCCATGAAAATGAACATAACACTCATTTATTTCAATACTGTCATAACTCAAAAAATCTCGAGAGAAATGGCTTTAAAGTTTTGTATTTTGTTCTAGTGAGCTACTGGTAATCCGTACAGCTTTGAAGTTTTTACACACCATAGAAGAAGGGGTAGCGACCATTTCAACATTGGGCTTGGTTAAAGTTTTTAAATATTTGGACAACCAACTTCCTGCCTCACCTTCGATAGTGAATGGTGGTAGAGGTTGGCCTTCGACTCGATAACTTGGCCCCTCTCCAGTATAACGGAGCCTTAGTTAACCAATGTATTCTACCTGCGTTGTGAATTCGAAATCCAGCCCATTCCCGAAGAACATTTTTATGAAAAAGAACTTATCTTTCCTTTAGAGAATGGGCTTCCCCACATTTGTTTCTCGTTTTCTACATTTGCATTTAATTTTCAAAGTAAAGTGATATGCTATAAATATACGCTTCAAACAAAATAAAATATTTGCTTTTAAAAACTTAAAAAAATGTTTGCTCTAAACAGTAATTTTACGCTTATAGAAGTAAGCTTATTGCAAGCTTATTTCAAATACTCATTTAAAAATGCTTGTTGAATCAGATTTCAACTTTTAAAAGGAATGTATATTCAATGAACAAATAGGAAGAGTTCAAAAAAGCAAAGCAATCTGATTTTTGTTTACTTTTCGCGTTTGCTTTAAAAATACTTGGAAGTACGAGTATTATCAATGTCTTTTTGCAAATATGAGTACTGGCATCGATTTTTCTTTAGAGTGTTCGATATGAGTACTAGAATCGATACTTTTCTAAAAGTTTTATCACTAACCATTCGTAAAGAGCCCTCTCTCTGAGTAAATTATGTGATCTTGTATTTACGACTTTTACTTTTCCTTCTCTAAGCTTAACAGGTTTTTTCTATAAACTGTCATCATGACTTGTTTTCACCCACCTCTTTATAGTCGAAACACTGTGCACGGTCAGCAAAAAAAATTATCAAAAATCTACGGGATTATTCAGCAACTTCACTTTTGCACTTTATTGTACTAAAATTTAATGGGATAAAAAATTGTTGGCCGCTGTGGTGTAGTGGTTGGAAGTGCGCACTACCACTCCGTGGGGTCTGGGTTCAAGCCCTAGTCCGAGCAACATAGCAAAGAACATTATAGATAAAAGGGTTTTTTTCTTAACAGCGGTCGCCCCTCTGCAGGCAATGGCAAACCTCCGAGTGTATTTCTGCCATGAAAAAGCTTCTCATAAAAATAAAATCGCCGTTCGGAGTCGGCGTAAAACTGTATACCCCTCCCCTTTGTGTGACAACATCAAGGCGCACGCCACAAATTGGAGGAGAAGTTGGGCCAAGCCAATCTATTATTATTATTATAAAATATAAAATTGTGTGCAAATATTTTTTTAGAAATTTCAATTAAAAAGTATGAAGTTTTGATGAAACTTTGTTAAATTTTTCTAATTTTTGCAAGTTAGAAATTTGGATTTATATGATTTTTGTTTGTATTCTTACAGAATATTATTAACTTTAAACAAAGTCCCATAATACATTAATTATTGATTTTAAAACATTAAGTTTAAAATTACATTTATTATCACTAAAATTTAATTTTAGAATACAAAGTTGAATTAAGGTCCTCTGGACACAGACTTAAAAATCGGCCAGGCTAAGTATAGGTATGTAAAATGAAAAAGTAATATTATTACACTAAACTTAGAGCAGAGGTTTAAGAACACGATTTTTATTTAATAATGATTTTAAGTGAGAATTAAAACCAAGTTTAGTATCTGAGAGGTCAAGGTCTAAAGAAGCAAAGAGCTTATTCAATTCAGCGAGAGTTCTATTAACCGGGGCATTAAGGCCATATACAATCTCGCTAGTGACAACATAAAACGGTTCAAAATGACGCAAAATTCTACAAAGCACGTTGAAACTAATTTTACCTAACAATGCTGGACAATTGACAGTACCAGAGATTATGTCAAACAGAAATTCGTCTGTTGAACAGTGTCATTAGGTTAGTCAACTGACAGCGGGAGCTATACGCAGGCTTAGGTTCAGAAAAGTATAGAGAGCGTAAGGCAAACCGGATAAACGCCTTCTGCACATATTCTAATCGGTTTATATGAATTTGGTAATAAAGGCTCGAAATGAAAACCGAATACTTTAATATCGAACGGGCAAAGGACCAATATAATAACTTTGAAGTGTACGGATCTGAGAAGGAAGAACTATTGCGCCGCAGAAACGCAATCATCGTTTAATGAATATTAAACAAACAAAATAAAATAAAAATAGTCAAAACTGGTCAAGTTGAGAAGCTATCTTTGAGATTCTTTTTTGTTGTAGTGCTATTAAAATCAGAGATTGGTCTTGTCATTTTTGAAATATTTGCGTCTATAATTTCCAATTTTCTACGTTTACCGCAGCGTTGCAAATACAAAGGTAGTACTATAGCAGGGAGAATTGGCGATTAGCCAATTTCAAGCAATAGTTATTGAATTTTTTACACCATGGAAGAAGAGGTAGCGGTCATTTCTGCATACTTAACCCGATTTTTTTTTTCAAGTAAATGAGCGATATATATATGTACACATAAAGACATTAACATCGCACAAGATCTTCAAAAGTGAATTAACCGAAAGTTTGTAATTTTTGATGTTTTTGTGAAAAGCTACACCACACATACGTATGCACATATGGAGACATCTATAATTTTCAAAATAATTCCATATGGCATATTGCGTCCACCAATTTATATATATATGTGGCAGCACTTCGATTACCATCGGGTTTAGTGCAACCCTGCACAAATGTACCAGTGGAAAATAAAAAATTCTGATGTGGCATCCCTATCAACTTTCTTCTTCCTTTTCTGGCGAACAACGAAGCTGAACGTGCTTGCTGATAAAATAATTTCTAACATTCAAATAAAGCAATTGATTTCTCTAAATTTTAAGTTTGTATAATTAAATAAAGTTAGTAAAAACTTTAATCGCTTAAACCTATCATTTTTACCGAGTTTGGTGAGGTAAACTCAACAAAACCTCCAAACTGGTGACCCCGACGTGATCGGCAAGCACGTGCAGCACAAGAAGACATCTTTAACCTCTACTATCGTAAGTAATACAAAATAGTGGGAAATGGCTTGCCAGTGGCGAATGCACCAGCTCCAGCACAAAACGCGGCAGGAACAACAGCTCCGGCGAATTCCGTTGCAGTAGTATACGCGCGTCTGCCAATTCCACCAACGACAAGGCACGTTCCTCCCGAACATGAGCGAATGGAGACACCGCCTCCTGTATCGACGAAATCTACGCGTTGTGGCAGGCATGTAAATTTCCCTTTACGATACCGGTAGTTTCGTCTAGGCGGGGAGTATTGTGGCAGCACTTCGATTACCATCGGGTTTAGTGCAACCCTGCACAAATGTACCAGTGGAAAATAAAAAATTCTGATGTGGCATCCCTATCAACTTTCTTCTTCCTTTTCTGGCGAACAACGAAGCTGAACGTGCTTGCTGATAAAATAATTTCTAACATTCAAATAAAGCAATTGATTTCTCTAAATTTTAAGTTTGTATAATTAAATAAAGTTAGTAAAAACTTTAATCGCTTAAACCTATCATTTTTACCGAGTTTGGTGAGGTAAACTCAACAAAACCTCCAAA
>JAPVRG010199720.1:0-10252 GCA_029783565.1 Rhagoletis cerasi | reverse complement strand
ACTATTCAATAAAAAAACGTGGTCTAATTGTTTTCAAACTGTAAAAATGTATCATTTATAAAAAAATTAGGCTTTGTTAATTTTGTATAGAAAAACTTAACCTTATCGTAATTTTAACCTGTTAGGTTAGGTTATGTTACTCACGGCCACCGTTTGCCTTGGGGTCCATATGTCCTGAATACGGCACTTCCCCTCCCTAATTCATTGAAGCATTAAATTTACGTTGCAATGACATCGAAGTCGAAATCCCAGTGGGAAACGCTAACATCTTGCAGAACAGCCAAGATCATAATTCGCTCTTATAGGGCAAACGCCACCAACTATACTCTAACAATTTCTTAGCTGCATTGCAAAATAGTGAGTGACACGCATATCGATAATTGCAAAAAAATGCAAAATAGAGCTATGCGGTTCATTTTAAATAAGCGTTACTATACACCCACACAGGAGATGATCACAGCTATGAATTGGCTGAGCGTTAAGCAGCAAGTTTTCTAGCATGCTATGAAATTCGTGTTCAACATAAAGAATGACAGACTTCCAGACTATCTGAGTGACAATCTCCGATACATACATATGTAAATGAAACTCATCCATACATACTCAGGGAAAATAATAGCTTAGACTTCCGCTGTATAGAACAGAGGTAGACAAAAAAAAAATAGATTCCATAGTGTTTTAACGAGCTACCACCATGTGTAAAAAACTGTGATAACATTGTGGTCTTCAAAAGACTGCTATTTGATCACTGTAAAACTCTGGCTATTAGGTAGAAAGGCTACAAGGTAGAAACTAGGCTTTTCCATCCGTCCAATCAGCAAAGGAACTATCACATGAAATACGCTGTGAGTATGGATCGGAAACTCCGACCATGCCCAACAGCCAGTCCACAGCGCGGAGCGAAAACTAGGCCTTTCCGCCCGCCTCACGTCAAAGTATTGACATTAGAAGAAACGAGTGAGCTCTGGAGATCGGCCTTTCATATCGTCAGCTTAACACGAAATCCAGCGCAGAGATTGCACATTAAATACGACGTGAACATAGAAACTCGGCCTTACCGACCATGAATAACAGCTCGTTAGCACCGCGGAGCGAAAGCTAGGCCTTTCCGCCCGCTGTACACATGTTAAGGTAGACTGGAGACTAGGCCTCGCCAGCTACCCAGCTGGTTAAACAATTCAGTTTAAAAATACAAGTAATTTCGTTAATGAAATTATAACATATATGTTAGAGTGGTTAAAAAAAACACTCTTTTTGGAAATTCTCAAACGCTACCTCAAAATATTGTTATTTGGGATAAAGAAAGAGACACGTATTTTTTTGTTTTGAAAACAAACTTTTTTTAGAGGTCGCGCTGGTCGTTTTTTCATATAAAAATAGATGCTCTAAATTTTTTTATTTTCGTGACATGTTAAAGTGCAGCTAAAAATGTTGTTTTTACATGTAATTATTCTAGTATTATTGGAGATTATTCCCTAAATTACATGTCTGTATTGGACAGTTAGAACGGGCCTGGCGCCCGAAAATATGCTTTCGTGAAGGTAATGCTATAATTAAAACGTTTATACTGAACGTTTTACGCATTACAGCGAGTTAAAACTGGACACCAGGCTGTTTTTGAGATCGTTGATTACGAATCTAAAGTCAACTTTTAAAAATTAAAAATGGCGGATCCAATATGGCGATCACTTATTTAAAATATGTTTCGATTCTCTCGAAACTTGGTACTATGGAGTTTCCAGAGTTGCTGATTACGAATCTGAAGTCAACTTTTCAAAATTAAAAATGCCGGATCCAATATTGCGATCACTTTTTTAAAAAATGATTGGATTCTTTCGAAACTCGGTACTCGTTTTGATTTTAGTATTTTTTTTTTTAAATTTGATAGCCATATTAGAACCGCCATTTTGAATTTTAAAAAACTGATTTCAGATTCGAAATTAGCGACCCCAAAAACTACCAAGTGCCGAGTTTCGAACAAATCCAGCAATTTTTTAAAACATTATCGCCATTTTGGATGCGCCATTTTCAATTTAGAAAAACTGGCAACCCAGAACGTTTTGAATTTTGAAAAAATGACTTCAGATTCTTAATTAGGAACCCCGGTAACAAGTTCCAACCCATAACAATGCGTAAATCGTTCAGTATCAACGTTTTAATTTTAGTTGTCTCTTTTCGAAAGCATATTTTCGGGAACTAGGCCCATTCTAACAGTCCAAGACAGGCATGTAATTAAGGGAATGTTCCCCAATGATACCAAAGTAATTACATGTAAAAACAATATTTTTAGCTGCATTTCAACTTGTCACAAAAATAAAAAAATTGAGAACATCAGCGGTTTTATAAAAAACTGACCAGCGTTTCTCTTCTTTTATCACAAATCTTATAACTTTAAACGAGTTATTCTTGTATATTTGTATATTTGTATATTTGTACAGTTGTATATTTGTATATTTGTATATCCACTACTATCTCAGGAACGATTTAACCGATTTGGATGAAATTTGGTATATGGGTAGTATGCTTTGTTTTAAGATTTTCTACTTTGGTGTTGCCACTTGGGGTGGTTCACAGGGTTGCCACCTATATCATAAATGGAAGGTATTTGAGGCCGTATACCAACCAGAATATTTTTAACTAGGATTGCCACCTAGGGTTGCCACCTGACTGCATTTTAATTATTCCTTCTTATATCGACCACTATCTCGGGAACGGTTTAACCGATTTGGATGAAATTTGGAGTGCGCATGCTAACCGCCAAACAGGCTTAAGTGACTTTTTGTGGTTAGTGTTCGATATTTTGGAAATCTATTTTGGAAATTTATGCTCTTGGTAAGTAAGATTATGCGACAAATTCGAAAAATACCGAGCAAGGCTCGGTCACCCAGGTACTAATTATATTAATCATGCAATTAAAAATGTTCAAAAATAATTAAAAATAACAAAATAATCATGTAATTCAAATTAATTAATTAACTAATTTTTTTTTAATTAATTATTAATCATTAAAAATGTGCAGATAATGATATTTAATCATTAAACGGCTACCCAATTAAAATGTGCTTTAATTAATAATCATTATGATTATTAATCCTTATTTAACAGGGCTGCCTTAAACTCGCACTGAAAAACTGGCCCAAAGTCTACAACTGGCGCCTGAGAGTATGCAACGCACTATGGCCTGTTGCATGACATGCTGCTCTCCTGGTAATTTAGGAATTTTCCTTACAAAACTTAATTATTTTTCGTTTTCTTGCCATGCTAGCTGATAAGAAATGCTTTTGCTGGACATTTATTTGCACTTTTCCCAGCGCTGACGTTTGCTAGTTACGTCAAATCCGGATTTCTTTTGATAACAGCATTCAACTAACTGCTGATAAAAAAAAGTGTTTTTGTTGGCTGATAAGCCGAATCTCGTCATAACACCTTTAGCTCGCAACAACAGTAAGCCGGCACTCACGTTTCGCTTATCAACAGCCAATATGCACTGATAAAGAAATACCATGCACTCACTAACTGCAAATAACCAACCTTGATTTCACCCTTGGTGCCCAACAATTTCGCACAATTGTCCAAATTTTCCAAGCCCGATATGAATGCAGCGAGCTTTCGATTTTCTCCATACTCCAATATGAATTCACTCTCCACATCGACACCATCACTATTCAGATGTGCATTGCATTTGATGCCAATTGGCGAGCAACCATAGATAAATTGACCCAACTGCAAGGCATAAAGGCCAATGTCAAGCGTAATGGAACCGCCAAGTGAGCGCTGCAAGATGCGCTCCACATCCGCACGAAAGCCATGTTGCACTTGTATGTGTGTCACTTCACCAATGCAATCGGCCAGCAGCAGGTCGTGTAGCCGCGCATAGCTGGGAAAGCAGCGGGACCACATGCCTGCGATGGGGAGAAAAAAAGATAAATCTTCGAAATCCACACTTCAACAAACTTCTTGAGCTTCACCTTCCATGAGGAACACATTGCGTTCCTTTGCCACACGATAAAGCTCTTCGGCTTGCCGCACGCTCAAGCACAATGGCTTCTCACACAACACATGTTTGCTGCGCTCCAACATTAGACGCACAACGCGATAGTGAAAAGGATTTAGAGTGCCCACATAGACCACATCGACTTCGGTATCCAGTGATAAGGCATCGAAGCCATCGTAGTATTTAGGTATTTGATGACGTTCAGCAAAATCTCGGGCACGTTGCTTTTCCACATCAGCCACAGCGACCACCGTATGCTGGCTCTGCTCAATGGTGGACAATGCTGTGACAAAGTCATGCGTTATGCGTCCAGCTGCTGCAATACCCCACTTAAGCACAGGCATTTTTACTTTTATTTTGTATACTTTCGAATTTTTTAGAGTTGCGCGCTACACGGACGTTGATAAACTAATGTAAACTAGCAGCGACAAAATCACTGCAAGCCAAAAAAAGTGGGATTGATTTGGTGCATCGGCGTCGTGTTATCAATGGTAGCAATCTTGAAGAGCGCATTGAATATATTAGCTTCCACTTATATGCATTGTATGTAACAAATATTTTTTATTTTTGTTTTATTGATATGAATATCAGCATAAACAAATTGCAGTGTCGGTACAAGTAAAATAATATAACAAAATTGTTTATAATAAAAAAGGTTATCATCCCTGCTATACAAGTGTGCACTCTATTATATAGAGGTGATTTGAATGCTAGGCACTTTTAAAACTAAAAACAATGATAACTCAGTATCACAAACATTCAAGCGCATTTCGCGCCTGACAGTTTATATATTTATGTACATAAGTACGAATATATTAAAAAAGTATTTACATTTACTCCTAATCCTCTGGCACGGCAACGCCGATTTGGCGTCTAATCTCATCCTGCACCTTGGCAATAATCAAACTGTCATTGTGCGTAGCATTCTCGTTTTCGATTTTACCTTTCAAAATATTTTGGCGTGCCGCCTCAGCCTCGTAACGCAAACCCTCGGAATTTTTGTATTTGGTAGCTAGTTTACCCTTAGGCAAGGACCATTTCTTCACCTTACCATCGATATCGATGATTTTGGTAGGGCACCAGAAATCCATTACCTACGTGGTTAAAAGAAAAATTTATGTTCAAAATAAAGAACATCGTAACATTTTAGAAACACAAAAAATTTACCGTAATCTCGCCTTTGCTGCCCTTAAAGACTGCCTTATTCGCCAACTGTTCCTTTCCACCAAAGGTTATTTTGCCGACGCGTCCACCTGAATAGTGCAGCACGGCTTCCACGTATATATCCACACCCTCTTCGTTTAGCTCGCCCTTTGCAACGACCTTTTCTGGCGCTTCTTGGAATCCCCACTGTGATGCCTGTATGGTGTAGACACCCAAGTCGAGCACAACACCGCCGCCTAAATCTTTTTTGCTATTAGATGATACAAAGGAAAGTTAATAAACCTTAAACGCATAAAAGGTTTCAATCTAAATGGCATACACTTACGTCAAACGATCAACATGACTTAAATCGAAACCAAATGCTACTTCCACCTCTTTAATTTCACCCAATGAACCGCTATTGATTTGTTGGCGCAGATATTGATAGGCTGGGAAGAAGCGTGACCAAATTGCTTCCATGAGGAAAAGTTTTTTGCTTTTCGCGAGATCAGTAAGCTGTTTGGATTCCTTGTAATTCATGCATAGCGGCTTTTCGCACAACACATGCTTGCCATGTTCGAGGTATAGCGAAGAGAGTTCCAAGTGTTGTGGGTTCAAGGCGCCTATGTAGACAATATCTGGAGTATTGAAATAGATATGGTTATTAATATATATTATTAGATTATATATTAGATAAGGCTATTTATATAAATTTTGTGAGCTTAAAAGCTTTCCTGACGAAACATTAAAGACAATTTTTTATAACGATTGGTAGGTGCTTTAATCTAAAATTGTGTTAGTGTAAAGTGTATTCTATCCAACAAAAGTAACAAAATAGATTTTTATAAATATTTTTTTAGTAGAGAAGTAACGATTGCATGTTGGATGAAATATTTATAGTATTGAGAATTCTATTATTGGTACTCCATAGAGATGTGGTAATAGAAATTTCTTGCATCGAAGCTCACATTTATTTAAATACAGTTTAATTTAGCAAGCCAAACTAAAAAATATCAAAGATAGAGTTATCTCTTTTATACTTGGCACCACAAAAATGTCAATGCAATTATCGAAAATCCAAACTACTTTTATTGTCAAGTGCAAGTTAAATATGCATGTTTTCAAGTGGTTTCAGAAATTATCAGAATATCAAATAAATAACATTGCTATGCACTTTTATTTAATAAACATCAGCACTTCATCAGTCCTTAACTTCGATTGTTCAAAGTTCGCCCGCCTAATGGCACTTTTTTGAAATTTTTGTGACAAACTTAGCCGGTGTTTTTCCCTGCAACTTTAAAAAAAAGTATGTATGTAAGCCGCCCACTAGTCCATAAATCACGATACATTTTTTTGGACTTTACGACCTTATATGATTTATTGATTATATGATTTGCCTTTTATTTAATGTACATATGTAGGTGTTTAATTTTATGTAGGGAAAATTACTTAATTGGGAGAAAACATCAGGATTTTAACAAATTTTTTTTTTATTCGGATCGGGTGTTTCTGCTTAGAGCAGAGTTTTTGGCTATAACCTGAAAAATTAAATTTTTCATTTATTCATTCGTTTCAATGGAATGAATAAGTAAAATAAGGCACATTTTAATACATTGTCTATCAATGAAGCGTCGGTGAAAAGCAACGAAATCAAGGCCAGGTTCAGAAGGTCCCTAAATTTGTTTTTTGGTTTCGGTCCGAACTAATAAAGAAGTTTGAATAACCCCGAGATCAGTTTACTAAATATCATAAACAGAAAATAAATATTAAAGCAAATCAAGTGATAATTAAAGATCCCCATCTACCATACGTGATCGATATTTATCATGTCAGACCCCCTCCTTAAAATGATCACGTAATTTATTTTTTATAAATACACTGCATACATATACCCATTTTTAACAACACTCACCGACATCAGCGAAATCAGCCAACTCCTTATAACTGCCAAAAGCATTTGGAATTTCATGTAACTTAGCAAACTCCTCAGCGCGATCCTTTTGGCGCGCAGCCACCGCAACAAGTTTGTGATCAGTCGCCGGCAACGTGCTCAAAGCAACAGCGAAATCATGGCTAATTTTGCCAGCAGAAGCGATACCCCAACGCAATGCCATTCCAACTTTATTTGCAACCTGTTTGAGCAGAAAAATACAACTGAATGAAATTGCGTGTGGACAGTTTAATAAATACAAAATACATTTGTAAGATAACCAGCAAAAAAGATGTTTATTGTTTTTTTACTTATATGAGATAAGACCCCAAACGTTGGCTGATAGTGCATAGTAAATTGCTTGAGTGGTGCTGATAAGGATAATTGAAGTGACCTCTTCCGTGCAACATAATTTACGTGACTCCCCATGTACGCATTTTTTGCAATGCACAGTCATTTTATGGTAAATAAATGAATTTCGCAACAGTTTTTTGGTATTGGAAAACCCCCAGATAACTGAATATCATCAGAGCAGTAGTGATCAAAAAGCCGCAAAAAGTAAGCAAACAAAACACCTGTGGCAAACATCACCGGCACCATTGTACAACTCCCTCTCAAGGTCAAGTGAAATTGCACCGGTTTTATCATGATTTTAATGAAATTGGACATAACTATCGTAAACAATGTTCCATTTAATATATTTCTATAAACAGCTTGCATAAAATTTAAATAAAACATCAAAAACTCACAAATTTTTACGCGATCAACACAAAATATAACTAAATTCGCAGTTTTTTTTATATATATTCTGCTTCTTCCTCTAGCATTCACACAAATTGTAATTAGGGATGAAACGATACAGGTGCATACTCGATACTTTTTTCTATACCGAGTAGTTTTGGTATCGATACTCTTAACCAAGCACTGAGTGGGCATCGAAAGATATACATGTGCCGTATTGGAATCCAATTCTAAAGCAGTTTCTTCCCAACCTGTTTCTTGCCTCACTGAGTCTTCTACAATGAATTACCTTGTATTTTGTGGCTGTTTGGTAGCCAACAATGCTAATTCATACAAGGTATAGAGGCAGCACAAAAACAAAAATTTCACTAACATATATGCCCAATGAAAGTTTAAATTACAATAAATATACAAGAAGCAGATCGTTTTGATATTAAGAACGGCCGAGTAGAAAAATCAATATCAACATCGGTGAAGCAGTTCACAGGAAATCTTCCGTTGAAGCTTTTTTCACTTCCGTTAGTTGTTAGCTATCGATAAAACTTCAAAATAAAAGTATCGATACTTACATGGTATCGTTGTCGTTGCATTCCTATAAATCATTCACAATTACGCTGGTATGAGGAGATGCCATCACTTAATAATTTTTTTACACAATCTCAAAGTTTTTGATTTAACGCGCAACAAAAGGTTTTTATATTTAGTTTTGACAATTTCAGAAAACGGTTTTTATTTTTATTAAAATTAACCCAAAAAGATTTGAGTTCTTTGGGGTTTGAAACTATATGTTTGGTGATAAAAAATTTGTTGTCAGATACGGCATTTCTGGTAGTCAGCTGTTGAATTCGCCGCATTTTATCACCTGCATTTCTACAATTTAACGTAATGATCCGAAAGTTTCTATCAAAAGTTAACCAAAATGTGCAATTTATACACAGAAATCAACAGGTAGGTGCTGAAAAACTTTTGCTAAATTAACCAGACTATAATTTTCACCAATTCAGTTCATCCGCTGCCAGTTGGCACAGCACAGTACCGTAGCCACGACATCCGCCGACGACACCCTCTTGGAACAAGCCCACATTGACGAGGCGGTGCAATTAAATCCATTGTTGGCTAGAGTATCGGCCACTCAATGGCAACGTGCACACGAAACCTTCATGAACCACGGTTTGTATACCAGCAATTTCCTGCGCATTGTCATCGGCAATCCGGCGGTGCTCTCACGCCCCACACAACGTATAATTGATGCAATTGAACATTGGCGCAGCTGTCAATTTGGTGAGAAATTAATGTTCTTACTTATAACGAAATATCCAGAGTTTTTGGATGTGTCCGATGAGCTGCGTCTGCGCAAACACATGAGTTACTTGAAGTCAATTGCGGGTAGCAGTAAAAACGTTTGGAAATTGCTAATGAATTGTCCGGATTTGTTGGAACAGCACGAGCGGCGAATAGAAGAAAAAATGCGGTACCTAAAAGATGTGATGCGAGTTGAAGTGCCTGAAATTATAAAATCAGAAGCATTGTCAAAATCGTTGGATGAGATACGTTGCAGACACGTTTTCCTCGAAAGACTAGGATTGTTTAAGCCGCGCCCCCTAAAAGTAGATCCCGATGAGCCATCGAAAAATCCGCGTCTTTATCAAATAACCAACACATCGGAGAAAGCGTTTGCTACAAAGGTCTGTCATGTCAGTTTGGCGGAATTTGAAGCATTTAAAGAGTTATTCGATCGTGAGCTGGAGCGGAAACAAGACGCTGAAGATGAAGAGGACGAATGGGAAGAAGAGCTTGAGTATAAAAAGCGTTAAAGAAAAATACATGCATAAATATGTATTGTTTAACATAATTTTTCCTAGTTTTAATATAAATGAAAATACTTTCAGATAGTTTCTTATTCCAACTTTTAACACTAATTCTTTTCAATATTAAATTACGCCCAATTGCTTTCGAATTTGAGCTTCAATAGACGATAACCAGGCTTTCTTTGTGGTTTTTTAGGTTACTTTGCGTCTTACCCTCCAAAACACAAAGACGTACTTCCTCTGCTTCAAAGCTCAATGCCAGCCGATTGGGAAAATCTGTCGACAGGTCACTTTTAGGCAAAGGGAATTGTCTTGTATCGCCATCAACATTGATAATTGTCACTGGGCACTAGTAATCGGGCACCTACATATTTGGTTGCAAAAATTTGAAATAGAACGCGTTGACCTTATTTATTTTCCGTAAAGTGCACAGCACAACAACAGCACTTAACGCCATAAACACTCAGATAACTCGTGGCCTAAACCATAACCGCACCTGCGAGAGAACGGTCCTAGTAGCGCTAGATTTATCTAAGGCGTTTGACACCGTGTGTCATTCCACGTTACTAGAGGATATTGAGTCTTCCTCTCTCCCACAGGGACTCAAACGGTGGTCGGCAAATTATCTGAGTGGTC
>JAPVRG010199608.1:0-10001 GCA_029783565.1 Rhagoletis cerasi | reverse complement strand
CTTTGAGGTGCTTCTTGCGCGAACAACTTTTGTTGGATTAGGCTCGTCTTTGAACACCCATACAGTCGATAGCTGCTTTGTTTCCAGCTCATATGCATAGATCCAAGATTCGTCACCTATTACGATGTCATAGACGTGCTTTGATCCACCGCGGCTAAATTTCTTCAACATTTCTTTACACCAATCGACACGAGTTCTTTTTTGGGCAATTGTCAATTTATGCGGTATCCAACGAGAACAAATCTTCTTTACGACCAAATGTTCATGCAATATTGAATGTATGCTGGTCCCATTAATGGCCAAGGATGCCTCTATCTCGCGATATGACACATGACGATCTTGTAGTATCAGTTGACGCACAGCATCGACTGTTTCTGGCACAAGCACCGTTTTTGGACGACCTTCACGAAATTCGTCCTGCAAAGATTGGCGGCCACGTAGGCACTCGTTGTACCATCGTTTCACAGTGGCTAAGTGTGGTGATTCAACACCAAAAGTAGAAGTAAGTTGATTGATGCACTCCTGTCTCGATAATCCACGTCGAAAATCGTAGTAAATCATCGCACGAAAATGTTCACGGGTTAATTCCATTTGTAGGCAATATGATTTTTTAAACTCACTATAAATAAACATAAATAAAACTCGTAAGTGAAAACATTATATGCAAGTTTATGCCAAAAAATACCAAACTTTACGATACAAATATCTAATTACAGCTAATCACATGTAGTGTTGCGAAGGCGCAGAATATAAAATGCAACCCGATAAATGCTCCACAAGAAAATTTTTAACTCTCTTTTTTGAGGGCACCGTTCGCTCGATTTCAATGAAACAAACACCGATTTAAAGAATATAACTTCCTCTAATCCAGAAATGTTAACCCCGTTATATAGGGGGCGTGGCCAAGGGCGTAGCCAGGAGGAGGCAGGGGGGCACTTGAGAAATTATGGCGGAAGGAGGAATTATAAAGCTGTTGACAGAGGCTTACGAAATTGCTGAATAGATGGATGTTGAGCTAATGCCACCTAGAATTGTACAAAGACAACAACACAGAGCCAACCCGCCATCCAAAACCGAAGCGGAATATTGGATGCGAGCTCTGATTAGCTGTCTTTATCATTACAGCAAAGATTTAGAGAAGAAAATTATGTTACTTATTCGCTCACCGTTCTACATCCATTTATTTTTATAGAAGCTTCAGTGAAACGAATAAAAGAACAACTGCTGTAATAGCAGCCTATTACACTATTCCAAACTTAGAACTTCAAAGCGAACTATGGTAATAACTGGAAGCAAATAAATATGGCGACAGAAGGTTTAAAAGCAATTAAAATAGAGGAGTTGATCATAGAAGCTGGACTGCAGTACCCAGCTATTTCGCAAGCTCTTTCAATATTTCTCTCGTTGCCGTGTAAGACCTGCTCAATTGAAAGATCCTTTAGCACACTTAAACGAGTGAAAACATGGATGCGATCAACAATGTCGCTTATCAGCTCCTCGACGCCGTACTTGAATAGCTCAGCTGGCAGGTTGTCAGCTACAGCAGCTTTGTTGACTCTATCGTCGTCGACTGGGAGCTCGGGTTCGTCTTCACCACTACTTTCAGTACCCTATAGAGGTCCCACATGGCTCGCGTTGCGCCCGATCACAGCGTGGCCCTGTAGGCGGCATATTTTTTCTCTGAAGCTTCTTGACATTCCTAATCGCACCAGTTGTTCTTTCGAGCTCGCTGAAATCCGGCTACTTCTTCGGCGGCGGTACTTAGTGAGCGGGAAATGTGGTTCCACTGCTCGCGTATGTCGGCTTGTTGAAGAGTGCTCTCAAAGAGCAGGTGTGAGAGCCGAGTAGCGAATAAATCGGCCATCTGTTGTGATTGCAGCTTTTCGACGTTCAGCTTTCCTTGCATTGTTGGACGCTCATTTTTTTCCGCACAGAGGCGGGTGCGTAACTTGGCTGCAACAAGACAGTCGTCCGAGTCGATGTTTGGTCCTCGGAGTGTACGTACGTGTAAAACACTGGAAACATGCCTTCCGTCTATCACAACATGGTCCATTTGGTTTCTCGTTTTTCAATCTGGAGACAGACCTGTAGCTTGATGGATTTTCTTATGCTGGAACCTAGTACTACACAATACCATGTTTCGGGCCCCGGCGAAGTCGATCAGCCTCAGTCCGTTATCGGACGATTCGTCGTGGAGGCTGAATTTTCCGACAGGGGCGTCAAAGATCCCTTCCTTGCCCACCTTGGCATTGAAATCGCCTAGCACGATTTTGACATCATGTCGGGGACAGCGCTCATATGTACGCTCCAAGCGCTCATAGAAGAGATCCATGGACGCGTCGTCCTTCCCTTCCGTCGGGCATGGGCGCAATATCTTATAAAAATTACTCCTAACTGTTCAAATACACTGCACTACCTAATTTACCATAATATTTTCATTCTGGCTATCAAGTCTTCCATTATTAATTTAACGGGTTCTCTGATATCAACAGAACAATAAAGTGGTTGAATAGAGGTAGTTATAAATATTTTATTTTTTGATTGTATAATTTTTAAATTTTGAATTTTGTCCCCTAGGATAGGCAAACATTATTCAACTAGGGACAGATTTCTCCTATGTTTTTAATAGAATAGAATCATTGTTATTTTGTTCGAAAGGTTTTTAGCAGGAACAGTGCAGAATAAGTTCATTCTTCGGATAGGTGAAGCAAGGGTCAATTTTTGTGGTACCCCTTTGGGCTACTTAGTCCACATGGAATTTCTTGAGAGATATATCAGATATTTAGTACCGGGCCCGGATTTTCTCTTGCCGGCCATGAGTCTACTATAGTATGTATCGCGTTGCTAAGCACATTGGCCTCGCATGGTTGTAGTATTTATATTATCATCGCATTTTTAAAGTAAGTTTGACACATGTAAAGAGTCGAAACTGAGTGCAAGTAAATGTAAAAATTTCATGAAAAAGTGGGGTGGTCGAATTTCGAGCACAGGGCGATATTATTACATATTTTTAAAAATACAAGGCATACATTTTTTTAATATTTTTCTGATAACTTGTGTGACCTGGCCTGTCACCCGTATCTGGCTTGACGCCGACTTCTGGGACACCCTGTATATGTATCTACTACATATGTATGTAAGAAAACAGCGAGAAAAAAGGAATAAAAAAAGCAAAGGACCGTTATAATTGGCTACGTATTTAGGTATGTATGTATGTATGCAAATAACGAAAAAACTAAAAAAAAATTGTATTTTTGCAAAAGGACATCTTCGAAAAAAGAAATGATTTTCTATGGTTTATTTTATTTTTTGCGCAATTTTGCTAATTGTGTTTTAAATGATATTTCTTATTAATATTTTTAAAGAGAAATAATATTTCTCTGTTTCCTCTTTTTCCCCCTTTTTTACAGAAATTTCTATATGAAATCTCGTACAAATAAGAATAAATAGTTCTCAATATTATCGATAAGAATTTTTTCAGTAAACCAAAGAGATTTCCATATAATTTTTTTCGTTTCTGACGTCTGGCCAACCCCTCAGACTGAAAACTGCACAAAAAATAAACCATATTCTCTTTGTTTTAAACTAAAACATACGTGGTTGGTTTACTTTACACATTTTTTTTTGTGGAGATTTTTTCGTTTGATTACGATTTCGTTCTGCATTTAAAGATGCTTTTTCGTAATTAAGAAAAACCGAGAAAAACTCAAAATCTATGTGCTCCGTCTAATGGCATTCGAATCCGGACCTTTCTGAAAGTTGCCTGTGAAGTTGGCATACGGTGTTGTTTGGAAATTTTTGTTATTCAGCTGATCACATCCTTGATGCAACTTTCTGGACAACACCACTCTGTGATCGATCAAACAAACTTATGTCCATTTAAAAAATACTTTTTCTGTTCAAAAATTTCAAACCGCTTACATTGAAAAACCAAAAATGACTCTGTTTGAAAAAATCATGTTCCTCTTTTCTCAGTGTAAGCAATTCACAGGCGATTTCTCAAATTTGAAATGCCTGGCGGCACCTTCAGCTGTTCAATTAACACAATATTCACAATAAATTTTCATGACTATTCAACTTTGATGAAAGCAACATTTTGACAAATTAGTCTAATGATTTTAATTCAGTAAAATTTGGTAATTTTTTTAAATTTGTGGTAGTTGGGGCATAAGTTAAAAATTACCCAAAGTGTGGTAGATCTTCCATAATTGTGGCAAAGTGGCAACACTGGTAGCAATAGGCCGATTTGGCTTTCATTCAAACTGAACACTTAAAAACAGATTTGCGTGTTGTGGCGGTAGCTGAGTGCGCAAACACGCTCGCTACTAATTTTTAACTTTCAGAAGGTCCGGGTTCGAATCTCGTTGAACACAGCATATAACGTTGAGTTTTTATATCCGAGCACACTTGTGCACAAGGGTATTATAACTTTGTTCACATAACGGTTGTTTGTAACAGCCTAAAGGAATCGAGCTCGATATAGACATATATATACCAAAATGCTCAGAATGAAAAGAGAAATTAATTAAGCTATGTCTGCCTGTCCGTCCGTTTGTGCACACAATAACTCGTACAAAAATTTAGATATCTCAACGAAACTTGGTATGCATGTTTCCATTGGGATAAGGAAGGATGGTATTGAAAATGGACCAAATCGGACAATAACCACGCCTACCTCCCCTGTAACGGTAGTTTGCAATTTAAAATTTGAAAAGTCTGAATTTCTTAATTTGTCTACTGAAAAGTTAAGAGGAGCAACCTTTGCAGCAACACAATTGTAAATAGCCTTTTTCCCCTCTTTACTGAATCCTCCCCCTCCAAATAGTTAACTACTGACAGTATCAAGATAACCTAGGAAAATAGCCGTTTTCTCAGAAATCGCAAAAAATCGCAACACAAAATAAGGTGACGTAAGCTAACAAGATATAATACTTTCATTCTTGAATAACTGTATTTTAACCAAACCTTGCCAATCTAATAATTTATTAGGTACCAAAAATATATGAAATTTTATCACCAAAAACAAAATCGCTATATTTTGTTATCACACATTTTTAAAATCTACTCACTCGCAGCTTTAGTTTTCGTACCAACTTTTTTTAAGAATGTGTTCTAATATCTTAATATCAGCAATTAAAATTTACGCTTTATATCTCACACTCATTCGAGTTTTTAATTGTACAAAAATAAGTAGACTTTGACTGCTGCTTGTTTACTACATAACGGCTTTTTACAAAAACAAAGTTAGTCATTCTATAGCCTGAAACACAATGAAAACGACGGGCTACGGTACACAGCTGTCAAATTATTTTAACACGTACTCTTATGTGGATAATTATTTTGGAAGCGACAGAGCTACACCACAACCGAGGTTGTGGCCAGATTAGATCTATTTCTATTTTTCGAGCGACAGATAACGTTCTTCCTCTTCTTTTATGTCAAATTCATAAAAATTCATGATGTCGCTACCGTGTTCAAAAAATTCATGTCGCCATCGACAAAGCGTTTAGATAATGAAGATAACAACTTGGTAGCTGTGGTCCGTAGCTCGTCGTTTCCAATGTGTTCGGGCTCTATGGTTCATAGTAATATCTAAAATATGGCATAAAGAAAGTGTTTGTTAACACATGTAAAAAATTAGTTTTGGGAACAAAAACGGGCATTTGAACCATAGTGGATTGGTGCAAATTACAAGTTTCGTTACCGTTTAGCTGGAATATGGAAAAAAATCAATGATGGGTGTCCTTTGACCTTGAATACATTTTTTTCAGATGTGTGATCGATGGGGATTTTTCACACTTGATTTATAGTGGTACATTCGTACCAATTTTCAGCTATATGCGGGTTTTATAACCTTGAATATTTCTCTTGACCGGACTAATAGGAAACAAGTTTTTAAGATATGGTTTAAATTGAGTAGCTATTACAAAATATTTGTCAAAATATTTTGCCATGTATGTACATATGTTTTAAGAGAAAATAAACGAAAAAGTAAGTTTAATAAAATACAAGATCAGAATATCGTTGTATTACTTGATATCTATTGCAAAATTTTATACAGACAAGACTAAAAAGTAGAAAAAAAATCAAATAAAATCAAGTAAAGAAGTCTAAGTTAGGGTGAAACCGAACATTAAATACCTGGCGCACGTATTAAACATCGTTTTTTTCACGATTCTAAAACATACTCCCTGCAAGAAGCCTGACCTATGATTATCGTCTAATTTAGTGGGAAAACTGACTAAAACTTTTCGTCAGTTTAGCGGTTAGTTTTGTATGGGCTTCGGGTAAAAAATGACCACTTCTCCGGCCGTGTAATAGTGCATCCCTTTCTTGCACACACAAGTGCGCATTTGCCTTACAGTATGTTCACTCGTTCATACATGCTATTTAGTTGATGATGTCAAGGGTGGTTAAATTTTAAGGGCCGATGTTGAATGTGAACCACACCTAAACGTCAAGTTTTTTTCTGCATTTCATTTGATATTTCTCAATTTCCGACTAACTCAATTTGAACATGGAAAGATACACAATCGAGCAACGTGTTAAAGTTATTCAGGCTTATTATGAAAATGGGCGTTCAAATCAAAATGCGTATATTTAGAAGTGAATTTAGCGATGAAACTATTGGGCAAATATCACGATAATTAGTGATTTTTCTGACCACTATTCTAACTTCTAAATGATCGCTAAATTAGTGAGCATATGGCAGCGAAATATCCAGAAATATTTGAAACCAAATTAAAAAATACAATTTGATTTTGTTTTTGTTTGTTTTTTTTTTTTATTCGTAAACATATATTGTCGAATATTAATACATAATTCCCCATGCTTTAATTTCGCAAGCTTTTTTAGAGCTACTGAGCTTAGACAACTCTTCTAAATTTTCGTCGGAGTCTGAATTTTCGTCGCTAAAAACAAATTCCTCAGCGCAGTTTGGTCCTCCTGCCCCTATTTCTATGTTCTGCTGGAGTTCCACACTGGCGCTGCATTCTATTTTAGCACTGGAGTTACTGCCTCCACAGTCGGCCTTATCGAATTCTGGGAGTTGTTTGTATTTCGCTGCACTGGCCTCAAATTTTTTTTCTCAATCCACATAGAGTTAGAAAAATTTTTTTTTTCATTTTTTTTTGTTACCAGCCTTATTATGTATCACGAACGATAACAAACACGAACGATTCGTCTGCAGAAGAATGCTTCAAAAATTAGTCCGGCGGCATCATTCTAGCCGGTTTAAACGCAGCAGAGACGATTTTAACGTAATCGATGCAAAGCAAGATGAAGACGACGGATAGAGTAATAAAATTGCAATCACAGACGTTGTCGTCTGCAGACCAATCGTTCGTGTTGCCTATCGTTCGTGATACAGAATAAGGCCGTAAATTATAAATTTAAACCACTGATTTTTTTCAACTCTTTCTTCACGAACTTTTTCTGTATTTTGCGCCACAGCTTACAATGAAGTAAAATTTTCTTTGATGTATGTATACGCATGCGCGAAACAGTAATACGCCGTTTCCACGATTCGTCATTCGCTCTCCCATTCGTAATTGGCGCCCTCAATTACCCTTCGAATTACGTAATTGGCCATACAAAATTTTGAGAGCGAATTACCTCATTTGTAGGTAATTCAGATCGAATTACCATGCGAAAGACGAACGAATCGGTGCCTTCTCTAATTTTAATCGGAAATTTATCGAACTCAGCTATCAGAGCTAAAGAGAATGAAAAAATCAAAGCAAAGAAAGGGAGGAAATGAGGGAAGAAAATAAAATAACATTAATGAACTGTCAAATCCAATTAAGAATATGCCGTGAAAACTGGGTAATTCGCCGTTCGTAATTGGGAGAGCGAACAACGTAATTCGTTTGTCGTGGAAACTTAATATAAGCAGTATCAAAACGCACGTTTTTTATTGTATTGTCTCTTTCTCTTATCTTATCTTCTCTTATGTTTGGTAGAAATAGATGAAGCGGTTACCGATATAAACTTAAGTAGTCATAAGTGGGCGGTGTCACGCCCATTTTCTAAAAATTTGTTATAATCGTAATTCTTGCTAAGGAATTATTGCAAACATAAATTTTGAGTAAATTATCTTCAGTAGTTACCAATTTATCAAAGATTTCGAATTTCTGTAAATTACCGATTTCAAAAATTTTCGATCATGTCCTATGCTGACCCAAAATTAACATGTTACCGAGATATACATAAGTGGGCGTGGTTACGCTCCTTTTTTAAAAATTTATAATATTCTTATTACCCGTTAATATATAATTGCAAATGTAAATTTTGAGTCAATAAGCTTCAGTAGTTACTAAAATATCGCAGTTTTTGTATTTCTGAAAATTACCGTTATATGGGAGGTGGGAGGTTATATGGTTACTGTCCGATTTCGGCCATTTTCAATACCATCCGTCCTTATCCCAATAGAAGTACGCGTACCAAGTTTCTTTGAGATATATCAATTTTTACTCGAGTTATCGTGCGGACGGACGGATGGACAGACAGACATAGCTTAATCGATTTCTCTTTTCATTCTGAGAATTTTGGTATATATATGTCTATATCGGTCTCGATTCCTTTAGGCTGTTACAAACAACCGTTATATGAACAAAGTTATAATACCCTTGTGCACAAGTGCGCTCGGGTATAAAAACTTTTTAATATACCACGTTTCTATAAATGAACTAAAAAGCAGAACATAATTTTTCCTAAAATCATAGAATAAGTTTTGATTTTAAAATGTTAGCAATAGTCATTATAAACAATTTATGAGATTTAAAATGAAAAACGTGGGGCGTATGCAATAGAATTGAAGTGATGTACATATGTAGGTGCATAATTCATTAAGAATTCCATTACATTTACATAATTGACAATAAGTCTTTCATTCAATATTCAAACGCATTTAGGTTTTATGTGGTCTACCTAAACTTTCCACTGCTTAAGTGCAAATTTGAAATCGATTTTAAGCGATCGATTTCGTCATTTTGTATTACAATTCTTGCGAAGTCAACGGTTTTTTCCCTTCTTTCAGAGGCTTCCCTGAGGGGACCTGTAGTCGGAGGAGAAAGAAAAGCAGGCAATTGAATTCATTGATTTTTGCTCTCTCAAGTTGGAAAGGTGGGAGGTGCCAAGCCCCATTAATTTATTTGTACCAGCCTTTAAATTAAAATTTCCTTAAAATTGTATAGATTTTCTATGGCAAACCGAGATTAATATGCAGTAATTCGGGACTAAAAAATCGACCAAACATTTAATCGGAAGTGCTCGATTAATCAATCTTCGATTTAATGGATTTAAAACGGCATGTCTAGTTATATCAGAAGTCGTCAAGGTAACAGTTTAAAATGAGCATCCTAGTCATTGCGGTTTCAATAAGAAAGATTCTTCGAATTCAGTCTCATCCGCAAAATCACCAATCTCGATCTGATTTTTTTTTTGGTGTGCGACATTTGAGACAAACCATTTAAATGCATTGGGTATAGATTTCTTACTTAACAATGGATGTAAACACAGTTCATTAAACGTTCTGACCATATCAGCTCTTATCGTCAAACCGCAACGCTCTGGAGTATTTCCACCGATAATGAGCTTCAATGCGTTTACTATTTTCGTCATTCAGATTACATTCTATATTTGTATGGGTATCGTGCTTAGACCACCAAAATCTATGCGTACGCAGAGCCGAGCTGTTAAAATCAGTCTGTTCCCGCTCGTGGATAAGTTAGTACCTGTTTCTGAAAGCTATTGTTTTCATTTCACGCTTTCAAAGAGAACTGGTCTAAGTCCAATCGTATATCGCGCAAGCAAAATACATAAATTACTTGATATTCAATATGCAAATTCGTTTGACAGTATTGCGTGCTGTAGAACATTGTAAACATGTGAATGCCCACTTCAATCTTGTCAGATTAGCTAGTTATCAAAGTCAATTAAATAATCGAAGATGGTCAGTGGAAAATTGATTGGTTTAACATATTTATAAAAATATAAATACA
>JAPVRG010199500.1:0-11650 GCA_029783565.1 Rhagoletis cerasi | reverse complement strand
CCCAACGCGAGCGTATTTGCCGTAATTAGAATAGAGAGGCAGAAATACAGGAGTGCGAGGAGATTGAAATGCTGGCCGACAGGAAAAACACCCGAAACTTTTACCGGAGAGTTAGGCGACTTACGGAAGGTTTCAAGGACAGGGCGATTTCCTGTAAGAACAACCATGGCGACCTAGTGACCGATGTCCAGAACGTACTTAAGTTATGGAGGTAACACTTTCCCACCCTGTTGAATGACAGCAGCACTGAAGGTAGGGGAGAAGACGAACCCAAACCTCCAGTCGATGATGGTGGAGTAGATGTCCCACCGCCTGACTATGACAAGGTACGATTAGCATTTACGCGGCTAAAAAACAACAAAGCTTCTGGAGCTTACGGCCGGCCAGCGCCATACGCGGGATCAGCCTTCTTAGCATAGGTTACAAGGTCTTATCGAGCGTATTATGTGAAAGAACCGTCAACGAACTGATTGAGCCTTATCAGTGCGGCTTGAGACCTGGAAAATCCACAATGGACCAGGTATTCACCTGACACCGAAAAAAAAGATCGACACTCACCATATATTTGTCAACTTCAAAGCCACTTTCGACAGCACGAAGTGAAGTTGTATTTATGCCGCGATGTCTGAATTTGGTATCCCCGCGAAACTAATACGACTGTATAAAATGAAGTTGTGCAATACAACCAGCTCCGTCAGAATCGGGAAGAACCTCTACAAACGAGGTTTCAGACAAGGTGGTCCTTTCGTGTGATTTATTTAATCTGATTTTGGAGAAGATAATAAAATAAGAGCCGCAGGACTGAACCGCTCAGTCACAATTCTTTACAAGACCGTGCAATTGCTGGCGTATGCTGACGACATCGACGTCATCGGTAAAAACAAGGGCTACGTCTGTTCTGTCCTCTCGAAATTAGATAAAGAAGCAAAGCGTGTGGGTCTGGTTGTGAATGGTGACAAAACGAAGTAGCTCCTATCATCAGACAAACAGTCTGAGCATAAGCTTCTAGGCACCAACCTCACTGTTGACGGTTATAAATTTGAAAAAGTGGACTACTTTAATTTAGAAACCAGCATTAACACCAATATAAATATCAGCCTTGAAATCCAAAGGAGAGTCACTCTTACCAACAGGTGCTACTTTGGACTAGTAGGCAATTGAGAAGTTGACGTCCTTTCTCGTCGTACAAAAATAACGCTTTACAAGTCACTCATAATGCCCCTGCTGGTGTATGGCGCAGAAGCATGGACAATGAAAACATTCGATGGGACGTCCCTCGGAGTTTTCCCGAGTAAGATTTAGTCGAATATTTATGGGCCTTTGCACGTTGGCGATGGTGAATACCGCAGACGATGTAACGATGAGCTGTAGGACCTTTTCAACGATATAGACATGATGCAGCAAATCGAAATACAGCGGCTACGCTGGCTTGGTCACGTTGGGCGAACGGATAGAAACGCTTCAGCCCTGAAAGTATTCAACGCGGGTTGCGACACTAGTAACCGAGGTAGAGAGGAAGGCTTCCTCTGTGATGGAAAGACCAGGTGGAGAAGGACTTGGCCTGACATGGCATTTTCAATTGGCGTCCGTTGGCACAGAAGAGAAACGACTAACGTGCTTTGTTGAACCCGGCCAAAATCGCTCAGGCGATTACTGCGCCAATCAAGAAGAAGAAGATGAAGGGTAAAAGGATTATAATTAAGATTAAGATGAATATTAGTATTAAGGCTAAAGTTAGTTTTACAATTGAGCCTAGCATTAAGATTTAAATTAAGGCTAAGGTTAAGCAGTTTGAAACGAAGAAGAAATACATAAATCGAGAGAAGTTTCACTTCCGTTGTGTGGACGAGGCGCAATCAGTTTTATTTGTATTTTTTTTTTTTATTAAGAATGCAAAACTAATGGGAAGCATGGTGCAATTATTACATGTATTGTCTTCCCAGAGAGAACTTACTTAAATTCCAAAAACCGAAATTAAATTTTTTCAGTAAACAAATTCAAAATCTTCATTCCTAATATCCTGTTTACATTATGCCAGTCCAGTTCCAGTCGTTTCAGAACCTCATTCATTGAATTGGTTTATGAAAATAGTTTGAAAATTAAATAAATAAGTTTTTAAACAGAATATACATATATGTACATATATGCATACATATCTATGTGTGTATGTAGATTTAATATCCCTCGAGAAAAGGCAAACATTCCACCATGCATGCTATACAGTTTCCAAACAAGCATGAAAACATTCCCTTTCGTTGGACAGTTAATTTCCTTTTTAGCATACGATGTCATCAGTGGAAAGCTTTCCTTCTCATTGTCCATGGAATGAATTGTTAAATATACGTTTAAGGGGAAATATATTCATTGACAAGTTTAAATTAAGCCAATTTAAACATATTCATGGCTCCATTCCAATTGAGTTGCATTTCGATTGAATGAGAAGTAAGGGAAAACTTAAAATTTGAAAATTTGTAAACAAAAAGTTCTTCGTTAAACTTACTCAAGCTTTCCTTAAGAAGTGGAGTGGAAACAATGTTTTCACAGGCATAACTTTTTTTCAATCGTTTGTTTCTAACCGACTTCCAAAAAGGAAGTTATCAATTCGTAGGAATATTTTTTTATGTACATATGTTATCGGATAACTGGACCACTTGAACCTTTTTCGATAATTCTTTTGTATCGGAAAGATGGTACCTCAGGGATGGTCCCATACTAATTTGGTTTAGTTTCGTGAAGAAATTAGCTGTAATCCAAATTTTTTATGGAATGGCTTTACTCGTTTGTTTCGGAAAATTATAAAAATTAAATTGAGCGAAAGCAAAACCAACTAAAAATAAAAGAGTTAACCAATGTTAAATACGTCAAAATCAAAATAAGGTAGCACGAATATCGATGTGAAGCATATCTCTGGGAAGACAAATACCTGTGAATAATTGTATCATGAATATGAATGGGAAGTAAATTTGCTTGACAAATTTTAATTTCTATTGTAGTTTTAATATGGATTGCACTTGGTCAGAAACTGGTGATAGATACATGCTGAAATTGTTCCGTGATTATTTGTTTCATTCCGTCACAGAAGATGGTCGTCCATGGCTAGATCACGCACATATCGTACACTGTTTAAATAAATTGGATGCCGGCGCTTTAGAACGAGTAGTTTTTACTATTATGACGCTTAAGTTTTTTTAAAGTATGCGCATTTGTTATCAACTGTTTCTTGTTTGTAGGTTCAGCTGATGTCCCGCGACGAACAATCTGTCTTAATCGTTACGTATGCCGAACTAAAAAATTGTCTTGAAAATGCATTTTCCGAGCTAATGGTAAACGCCCCAACATAATGCTTTCCATATACATCTAGCGCCTGCGCTGTCAGTGCCACCACCTAAGGCGCCTCGAATACTCCATCATTGGCATAAATAGCAAATACATATACATACTTGTTTACATTGACAGTAAGATTAAAAATTGTTGTAACTGAAAGTACTGTTAATGTAAAAACCACCGTTTGTTATGAGGAGAAATTAAGCTCGAGCATATTTGTATAGCAGAAGTATCCACGCTTTTTATCCACAAATTAAATCCGTCGAACCATCGATCATATACATACATATTTCCTCTGCCCTTTTCCGTACTGCATATACATATATTTATCGATCACTGAGACATACAATATACATAATTATTAAGCTAAAAAGATTTTAATGTGGAAACATAGAAAAATATAAAACGAAAGAAATTAAAATTTAAACAAAGAACTTTTTAAAAGTCTCTAATGAACTCGAAAGCAAGCAAATAAGAGCGGGAGCAGGTCGTTTTTCTCGTAAAGTGAAATGGTGTTTGGCGCTATCTATTGAATACTAATAAGATGTTTTGTTGTTGTTGTACAAAAAGGAATGACGGAGAAAATGGTCTATTTTTACAAAAAAAAACAGAAAAAAATAAATAAAATACAAAATTAAACGTTGTGTTGAAGTTGAAACCAACAAACAAGTACATACAAATTGGGAAGCTGAGATGAAGACATGTTGACAAGTGCAACCCAGAGCGGCGAATTTTCGAAGTGAAGGAAAATGTAAACACAAAAAATACAAAAAGTGCGCGAAAGGCAGTAACAAAAACGTGTAAACTATTATGTGGTAGTGGCA
Source organism: Rhagoletis cerasi (assembly GCA_029783565.1). NCBI lineage: Eukaryota > Metazoa > Arthropoda > Insecta > Diptera > Tephritidae > Rhagoletis > Rhagoletis cerasi. The sequence goes on along the minus strand of JAPVRG010199500.1, from coordinate 7,502 downwards.
AAATTGTTTGCAACGGCTAAAGCGGCCGGATGAGTAGCGCAACTCGAGCATCTCGCTATTCGAACCGACAATTTTTGCTCATTGGACTGTTTGGCAAATTAACAGAGACTTAATATTTTCTATTAATCGTTTTTGTTCAATTCATATTAAATATAATTGTATTTTTTTATTCTATTGCTGCAGGCTTCTTATGAACGCGGTGTTAAATTGAAGATTCCTAGCATTGATGTAAATTATGTAAATGCAATGGAACGTTTGGTAAACTTTTACTAAGTTAAAATTCTATTTTTGGTATTGTTAAAATTTTCTTTCCGATCAAATATTTACATATGTACGTATTTTGCACGTTCCATTTTCTTTATAATTAAGGAATTTCATCAATTATAGCGAAATCATGAAAGTATCCATAAATTATTTTTCAAAATTGTCGACACATCTACCTGTTCATTCATCAACGGATCATTAAACATACCGTTAACAAACCATCAAGAAGCCCAACTTATTTCTTCTACAAGCAAATTAAGTAATTTTAAATTATTGTACTTGAATAAGACTTATATTAAAAAAATTAAAAACAAATAAATTACAAAAATTAAAAAACAAAAATCATACACATTTGCTTGGAGCACATTGAAAACGGTCTTACCACTCGACAATGCATTAATGTTTTATATTTATTGTAAAAGCGTTTTTTCGACGGCGACGTGATTGTCTACATAAGAGTACGTACCTAATTAATTTGACAGCAGTGGCCCGTGCCTCGTCGTTTTCACAGTGTTCCGAGCTATACGCTTAATATTGGGTGCAATGGAAAATCAGGATGTGAGTCTACATAAGTGCCTTCTCAATTCCAGTGTGATCATAAAATATTTATATTGGGTGTTTGGGGGTTTGAAAGTTAAGGTAATTCATGTACGTATATCATTTATCTGACCAAGGTAGAAATTGATCTGGAAAATAATCCTAATGGTTTTTGGAGCTTTGTGAAAAACAAACGACGTAACGATGCTGATATTCCGTCAACAATTATTTGGGACGAGTTCACCGCGAGTCATGGCGCCAATGTAAGTAATTTATTTGCATCATTTTTCAAAAGCATATATAGCGAACCTGCTGTACCTTCAGCTTACAATATGGAAGGTATATCTTACGATTTCGACAGACATCTCATAATTTGAAGTGCGATTTGACGACGTATACCGCCAATTGACACTTTTGAATATCAGTAAAGCCGCTGGACCTGATCGTATACCTAGAGACTGCGCTGTTGGTCTATGTGAACCAATCACACACATCTTCAGCAAATCGTTTGAAACAGGTCACTTTCCCACAATGTGGAAGTAGTCACATATAAACCACATACATAAATCGGGCGAAGGGCACACGTAAACAATTACAGGCATGGATGCATATTGTCCAATCGTCACTTGCTAAACTGCTGAAGAAGATCGTTCTTCCACAAACAACCTTTCCATTTAAACACATTACTTCGAAGTAGCATAGATTTTTCGGCGGGAGATCTGCATCAATTTCATTCTCGTTGCACTTAACCACGGCCAAGATGTACATTCATTATACACCGACTTCAGCAAGTCGAACACGTAGTTTTCTTAAGTAAATTAAAAATCTATGGTGTCCGGTCAAAAGCCTTATACTGGTTCCGCTCATATCTATCTGGTAGGCGAATGCAAGTTCGGGTTAACGCTCATCTGTCAAATGAGTATGGTATAACTTCCGGTGTACCTCAAGGATCTCACTTGGGCCCTATCCTTTTGTAGTATATTCATAAACGACATTGGCACGAAAATCAGCTATTTAGAGCAGTAGGCGGTAATCACGACATAGACATTCTAGAGAGGGATATTTTAGATATTGAAAATTGGTGCACAAAAAATAATACAAAAATGGGCTGTCATGTGTTGCTCCCGACGTCTTAATAAAGTTAGCGCTAATTATTCCTTGTGTGGGAAAACTGTGAAGACAGTCAACTCAATTAAGGATCTGGGTGTGATTGTAGATGATAGACTCTCTTTCTCTGAGCACATTAACCACATTTCTGTTGTTCATTCCCTACTAAAACCTCGCCAAAACGTTCTATGAGGCAGTTAATAAGTTCGACGGTGTTTTTTTTTTTTTGCTTCTAAGTGGATGTTGAGCTTAGGTAACAGCAGACTGAGATAAAAACTTGTCAGGTCGTCTTTGGAATACCATATCTTTAAATCTTCTGTGAACATTCCGATTAATGGTGCGTATGCAGAAACTTTATAGTACTCTTCACAGCTTTAAGATGGATGATTGTTTCGATGACTTTGGCGACCGCATTTTCTGGGTTTTCTTACCTCAAGGTTAAACTTTTCAGCTGATTGTGTGGCATTTGAGAAACTTCCACGGAAGTGGTCCTCTACATGGATGCTTCGATTGCTTAGTGTTGCAATCAAAATTGTTACAATGTCTGATGCCTTCGGAAGGTTGATAGTTTCTTTCTGCAAACCACACTTAGTGGCTGCGTTAGTAACAAAATGTCACTGAGGCAGAAAGCTCCAATAAGAAATTAAAAAATTACATAGTACAGCCACCAGATTTGACGCTTTCGTTGCAGTCGTTCTACATTTCCGTTCTTTTATTTTTATTAGTGCTTCTACGATTTCTGGAAGAGTAACTGTAAATTGAAGAACCGAATCGTATCTTTGTACCCATGGTGTCTCAAAAAGATGCATAATTTTTCCCCTTAAGAAGCGAGATTAAACTGTGTTACGCTTTGGTCTTGAGACTTGAAAAAACGATGCGTTTTTTGGTAGGTGTACTATTAGCCGATTTTGAAATGCTTTTATTCAATTTATGAGAGAAACATTGCGTCTCCTCAACGTTTGTGGATAATTATTCAAAAAATTAACAAAACTTTAGAAAATAAAGAGAGGTAAATACTTTTAAGCAGCGTACGAAAATAAACTTTATGTACGTTACTATTTCATTTTGTTTATTACTTCAAAAGTTCGGTACAAAACCGAAAAAAAATATCATCATCTGTACAAAACAATAAATGATATGATAGTCGATGAGCAAATGGGTATTGTTTTGTACGGTTTATTTTCGTACCCTGCTTTTAAGATCTATAACTGGTAGTTTTTTCAATTTTTTTTTTTTTTTTTTATAGAAAAATACATACTTCTGACGTGATCTTTATTTTTTTTCTTAAAATGGAAATTGAAAAGGTTTTCGAACTGTTGGCTTTAAAATGAAGAGTTTTGAGTTTTATTCGTCAATTTTATGCTGCATCTTTTGTGTTTTCTGAGAAAATGGATTTTTTCTAGGTATTCTTCATGCTGTCAGTGGTCGAGTATTTACCATTTAGAGGGGAGAACTCAATAAAGAGAAGAAACAAAAGGTTGTTTCCAATTTTGTTGCTGCAAAGGATGCTCCTTTTAACTTTTCAGCAAACAACTTAGGAAATTCAGACCTTTCAGGTTTTGAATTGAAATTATTATACATAGTTTGGTGGCGAGGTGGAAATTGCTGGCCGCAGAGATCTGAGCGATTGTGTCTTTTCAATGTCACAGGATAGTACGCCACCATTACCTTTGTTGAAGAGATTCTATAATGTTGAGTTCCGTGAGGCTGAATGCTGGGGTAGAATCGTGACAGTAGGCAATCGTCTGAACGAAATGGGGTGACATACGAAAACAAACGTATCGTAATTTGTTTTAAGTAACGGTAGATTTGAAGGTGACAATAGTGTTCGAATTGCATTTTTCGGTTACAATAGAAAAATTAAAGCAAACGCTATAAAAAATTTTAATATCTTCCGTATTTTTCATTTAAATGCAGTTATGAGATTTTAGTGATTTAATTTGGTGGCTATCGACAACAATTGAACATTACTCTTCTATACAATTCTTAAAAAAAAAAACGTTTTCTGAACCATGTTAAGTACGGTTTTTATTAATTAGCGCTGTATGGTAGTAAGCACAAGTAGTTTTTTCAACTTTGATATAATTTTTTTCACTTGCAATTTCTGCCAAAAATTCCGAGAGTAGATGCTTCCTCAAAAGTGCCGCTTTTAATATATTAAATCGTAGTTTCATTTGTTGAAAATAACTTAAACGAACACAAAGTTTAAAAATATATATTAAGCTGAATTCTATCAAATTGCTATACATTCGATTCGTTCACGATTGTCATCATACCGAATTACGAAACGAGCAGTACGTTCACGTTTGTTATAATCCGAAATATTCATTTTTACGCGACGGCTTGTTCGTTCACGACTATCACGATTCGACCCCTGGTTTAATTCCAGCACTGAGCCCGGACTCACACATTGTCGAATCTTCACTGATGGCTCCAAAACTGACTCTGGGTCAGGATCTGGGTTCTTAATCGAAGTTATTAGGGATAAGCTTCACTTTTCTCTTGGGGAATATGCTTCGGTCTTCAGGCTCAGGTATTTGCAATCCTCAAGGCCATGGACTACGTGGTGGAAAATAGGTGGAGAGGAAGGAATTTATGTATCTACTAAGCTGCTTTTAAGGCATTGGCCAGCGCTTTAACTACTTCCAAACTGGTTCGGCAATGCAATTCTCGACTAAATTGTTTTGGTAGACATAACGAGCTTGCTTTAATCTGGGTGCCGGGTCACTCGGTAATGAGACATCTGATCATTTGGCTCAGATCAGGCATTCCTTGGTCCGCAACCAATTAAAGCACTCCCGCTTCGGCCATCAGAAACTGGGTGAATACTTGCAGGGGCTGCAGATGGGCAAAACTCATGGTGCCTTTAATCTCAGAAGGGCTATCTAGTTTTTTTCTCTCATTGAACAGACGGGACTGTAGACAACTTGTTGGACTGCTGAGTGGTCACTTCACGTGGGACAAACACCTGACTCTGATAGGCGTACATGAGACCTCCATTTGCCCATCCTGCCTCTAAGAGGATGAGACGGTGGAACACTTTTTGCGCTTCTTCACCGCCTTTGCATGAATTAGGTATGAGGCATTTGGCCGAGATGTGTTGAGAGACGAACACCTGAGCTCTTTGACACCCAAAAATCTACTTGGGCTTATTCGAAAATCGTGTAGATTTAAAACAGATGTTTTGTACCTGTTTCCGACCAAAAAAAATTATAATTTGGCAATATTTTTCAAAAATAGTCACTGTATAAATACTGGAATTTTTTATTTTGGTTTTTAAATACAAATACAGGTTTAGAAAAAACTGCTTTCAGACTTTTTCAATAAAACCATAAATTAAAAAGTGACCCCTTTAGGTCAACCGATCATCAATGTTTAAGATTTTCTTTGCAAAAATTTAGTTTTTTTAAATAATTACTTGTTTGGTCATAGTTAATTTTTGTCACAAAAATTAGTCCAATAACCCGTTGTGCAGCGGGTCAAATATTCACAAGGGATGTTAAGTGAGCCCGAATGATGCTCCCATTCAAAACAACCGATTCCCAAAAAACCCGTTACACAAGTGCGCTGGGGTATAACAAAACTAGAAGCTTATACATAAATTTCCGCCAAGAAATAGCTGACCTGCAGCACATTGCCGGTGGAAAGAGGGCCGAAAGGTTTTTTGCTACTTTTTCAATCATACCGCTGAGTTACATTACCTTGTTATAAAATGTTCGGATTCCATTCTCGTTGCTAGGGCATCCCCTTTTCATCCCTCAAATATGTGATTTAAAAAAAAATCGCTGAGTAAATTTTTATCATTTATTTGAAAATGTTTTCATTGCGTCAAACATGCCTTAACGGCGTTTATAAAACTGTTTACAAAGTTTTATTATGTGTACATACATACGCTACTTTATATTATTTTGAGCATTGTAAATATAGCTCTTGTCTTTAATATTGCTCGGACGGAATAGTTTGGGTTTGATTTTAACCTAAGATTGGAATGTAAACTTACTGTGAATACGTATAAAAGTATAAATTTGTTTTTAAAAAGGCACTTTTAAAAACGACGTTATGTTGCCGTAAGTTTGTACTTAGTCTTAATGTGATTCCTCTTATTGTGGAATTTAGTTTTTAATTGTGCAATATTTTTATATAAGTAGTATTCGAGTTAGCAGTTATTTGTAATGACATATAAAAAGTTTTTCCACCGACCATTTATTGTCTTGAGTCACTATGCGGTATATTTTGCTTTCGTAAAGATTTTTAGATTCGGGATAACGACAACAAAATACACGGTGGAAGTTGCCACATACTGAGTCATGACAACAACGAGTTCAGTATGAACGAACTTTACCTATGCGTAGCTGATCTCATGCTCATAGCTCTTTCCGTCCCATTCGTGATTATCGGGAAGCGCATGATGACGCAAACCACAAAGACGTGATCCAAATCGTAAAATTACAATAATCACACCTATAATAAAGAGAGCAAGAGCAGCTACGGCTGGATAAAGCAAGATAAATGCCATTTTTTTTTCTTATGTAAAAGTGCTTTAAATGTATATTGTTAATTCGTTTAAATGTCGCTTTCGCGCTTTTGTAGTTCAACGTATTCCTCTCGTTGTCGTTGTTGCTGCAAAGTACGGCCTTCAGGACGTGGTGGGCGCTGCTGCTGTAATTGATGCGAATGTGGTTCAATATGCGGAGAAGACTGATGTACGGGCACTTCCTGCGCTTCGATGTCTTCGCGAAAAATTTGTGGTTTTGGCTAAAAACATAAAAACAAAATGAATAAAATATAAACGAAAACTATAGCCTTAATATTTTAAATCGATGGGGTTTTGCTTTTTGTAGCTGAGTGAAATAGTACTAAACGATTTCATAACGTGTAACCAGCCAAAATGTATGCCCGTAGTCGTAAGATAAAACACCTAGTTAAAACAATACTTCAAGTTTAGAGCAGAAAGTAGTCGAGATATTTAAAAAAAATAATTGTTTAAACTACTTGTTTATTATGCTATGAAGTTCGTGTTCAACATAAAGAATGGTACATAAATTAGACTCACTAATACATACTCAGGAAAAAAATATCTTTAGACTCCCGCTTTATAGAATTGAGGTGGAAAAAAAAATATTCTATAATGGTTTAAAATGTTTTGACGAGCTTCTGCCACAGGCTTACTTAACCCAGCCTAGATCGACTTGTCTCTCAGTCGTTGTCGTCAAGCTTACCTAACGGGAGGCCCAGGAAGTGTGCTACTCCTACTGGGTTGGACAAGATTCAGAGGGGCGTTAGTTGAGTGGGGTTTAGGGGGCATGCGAAGAGGTTCGTCGAGTCGTGGGCGACTCTCCGCATGCCGAGCACGAATTATGCACATCTGGGTTCAACCAGCAGCCGGATTCCAACATTCGCTATCGCTAATTTTGGTCGCTAAAATTCTCTAAAAGAATAGTAGGCGCGCCTAACAACATGCAACATTTAGTCATATGTCCATCGTACTGCCAGATTCAGCTGATTGCATATTGCAGCTGTTAATTTTGTATGTTGATAGTTTCAGGCCACTCTGCTTTTCATTTAGAGAATTTTGGCGATGAAAATTTAGCGTA
>JAPVRG010199484.1:0-11945 GCA_029783565.1 Rhagoletis cerasi | reverse complement strand
GGATAGCAATGCCCTGACATTCTAGGATGGTATCCCTGCAGTCGATGTCTGCTTCGATGAGACGATACTGCACGGTGTGGTGCGTGATGAACGCTAAGCCTCCACCAATATCTCGCTCGCGATCTCGACGGTGCACATTGTATCCGCAGCAATTCAACAATGTTGAATGGCTGTGCAACTTCGTCTCTTGGACTGCAGCTATCAATATTCTATGGCTTCCCATGAAGACGGTTATCTCATCGATCTTGCTCTGTAGTCCGTTACAGTTGAATTGTAGGAGCTTCGTTTGGTTCAGGAGACGTGTTGTTGTGCGGGGGGTGAGTGATGTGTGTTGCCTGACCGCCATAGGCTGTGTGCGCTGCTTGGGAGATGCCGCCCTGTGGAGGAAGTGGGTGGCGTCGCAGCATGAGCTTGCGACCGAGCAGCGCAGCACCTGAACATGCGCTATAGTGGCACCAGCGGAGGCAGGTTTTGCATTTGACTAATGTCACGTTACGGAATATCCTGGTCTGACATACTGTGCAGATTGTTGGAGGAACCAGGAGTTGTTGGCCGCGGCGTGTGGGTGGTGGTGGTTGCGCTGTAGTGTCTGTTGTGTGGTCTTCTGTGCTGTCTATTGCGTTGTGTTGTGTTTCTGTGGTGTTTGTGTAGAGCTGCTGAGGTGGACCGGGGATAGCCGTGTAGGCTGCTCTGTTTGAGCAACAGGGGGCCACTGCCGATGTGTGCGAAGGCCTAAGCAGACTGAGGTGACTCCACCCGTTGCAAACGTTGCATTTGACTGAGATGGAGTTGTGGCGTAGTCGTATCTGGCATACACAACAGTTGTAAACCTCTGGTCCAGGGTTAGACTCGATTCCAGCTCTGAGCAGGAGGATACGTAGCAGATGTAGCCCTATGGACGAACAACTACTGAGATATTTCACCGACCTAAACGGGGTTAGATGGCCGAAACAACAGCCCTTGGTCGGGTAAAACCCGAGTCATTCCGTTACGTAGAACCGGCTGTCGTGGGAATGCATATGCGTATCTATTGAATGGCTTTATCATTCTTCGTGCCATGCTCTGCCGGAGACGGCACAAAATATTTGGGGCCACCATTAATACCCACGACACAAATTGAAGGTTGAGTTTGGTCACGACCATTGCAGAATTTGTGAGCGCCCAATATTTATTTACTTGTTATGCATTTCTTACAAGAACAACAAGTCGAATCCTACTTCAACACGACAATTAGAGGAAAAAGGAAAAAAAAATTCTTTCTCACCTGGAACATAATATTTTTTAAGTACTCAAATTCCGTGTTCGCTGTTATGCCTTCGTTATGTTGCATGGACACCTATGTATGTACATGCATAAATATAAGACAATTAGAAAAGCAAATAGAGTTATTCCACCAAGTATTTAACATTTTTTAGGCTACCTACCAATGTTTCGTCCAGCTGTCGTGAGAGCTTGGCATTCTGCAACTTCAAACGTTCATTCGACTGCTCCAATATCAAGTAGTTTTCACATTGTTGTTCAAGGAAAAGATTTCGCTCAGACACATCGCGTACTTCGTTCATAATTTCACGTAGTTTAGCTGTTAATTCGGCTTTTTCGCGTTGCAATAGCTCTTCTTGTTTCGATGCAGCCAACGCTTCAGCAGATGACGACGCCGTCACATCGTTAACCATAGCACTAGGCGTAGCAGGCAGTTGTTGCGCGTGCAAGCCAGCGCGTAATCGTTCAACTTCCTCCAAACGGTCGACCATATGTTTCGCATTGCTTTGCAAATCTTCTATCTCTTGTTGCAATTCTATGATTTCGGCTGTAGATTTGTGCTTAAGATCCTCCAATTCACGTTGCAACGTTTCGTTAATGCAACGCAAATGCTCGGCATCACTTGTTGCAGCTGACTTTTGCCCACTTTCCACAGTTGCCGACGCAAGTGAGACTTCGTGGAAGCTGCTACGTTCGGCAATTTCAACGCGCAACGCATCTAACTCCTGCTGTAGCTGAACTTTGCCGTCAAGCTCACTAGTGACTTGCTGCAATTCGATGCGAATTGCGTCCGTTTCCTTCGTCTTAGCAGCGATTTCGGTGGCATATGCAGACTTTACCTCATCGAGCTCGACGCTAGTGTCACGCAATTGCTGCTCTACTTCGGCCAATTGGTGTTGCTTGTGTAGCAGGTCGCTCTGTACCGCATCGTTCTGCTCGGTGATATACTTGGCGTGCACAATCTGACGCTCCAACTCGGCGTGTTCGTTTGCCAACTTTTCTTGTAACTCTTTGCATTCGTTATTCGCACTATCAATAGCTTTTTGCTTCTCTGCCAATTGGGCATCGTGCTTTTCCGCATTCTCGCGCAGCACATAAAGCTCACATTGTATCGACTTCAATTTTTCGCGCATCTCCTGTCCTTCTTGTAGTTGCGTGGCTACATTTGCACGCTGTTCGGCCAATTCTGTTTCCAGTTGTTTCACATGTTTATTCAAGTACTCGTTTTCAATTTGCAATTGCTCGAAATTGGCAAGTTTTTCGACATCTACTTTTCGGTTCGCAATCTCTTGTTGAAGTCTTTCGTTTTCTTCCCGGAGTTCTTTTAGTGCAGACTCCAAGCTTTGCAATTGTAGCTCATTATTATTCTGCAATTTATCCATTTCCACTTGGATGGCATCATTGCTTTCGTGCAATCGCTCTATGTCGCTATTGGCAGTACCTAGCTGCTCCTCCAGCTCATGAATTCTCTTGTTAGCCATCTCAGCCCTGTCTGTGGCCTCTAGGCGTAACTTCTTTTCCGTTTCTTGCAGCTTTTGCAGTTCTGACTCCGTGTCACTCAGTCTTTCGCCTAGAGCATTTGCACTTTCCATTTGCTGCTTTAATGATTCCAATTCTGTTGCTTTATTTTTCGCTTCATTACTACACGTTCTCGATTCCTCCTTTAATCTTTCAATCTCACCTTTCAATAATTTCAGTTCTTGTTCTTTTTCCGCATTTTCTCTTGATAATAGCTGGAACTGCGACACTTGTGCCTCAAGTTCTTGACAAACTAGACGACTGTGTTGGAGCTCGGTTGTTAAAACGCTTAGTTCTTGGTTCATTTCGGCAATTTGAGCTTTCAGCAATTCGCGCTCTTCCTTCGCATGCTCCAAATTTTCGAATGTCGTTTGCAATTGCAATAAATCTTTTTTCAACTGCACATTCTCTTCGTTTGCTAGTTCTAATTTGGCGTTCGCCTCTTTCTCCTTATCCATCAATTCGTTTTCCAATCCTTCGATACGGCGTTTTTGTTCTCTCATTAAATTTTGCAACTTTCCATCATCTGATTGAGCTGCTCTAAGCTCATTCAGTTCAGCGCTCAGTGCCTGGTTCTCTCTGTCCAAACGCTCTCTGGCATTTGCCAACTCCTTAAGTTCTTCTTCATATGCTTCGGCTTTCTTTTTTTCCTCCGCACATTTTTCCTCTGCTTGCTGTAGCTGTTCGACGGTTTCACGTAATCTTGTTTCCAACACCAGCTTGCGTTCCCTGAGCTGATCCAGATCTTCTTGTAGACACGTCTGCGCATCTTCTGCCATCAGCTTCTCCTTCTCCAATGCATCCAATTTATCTTGTAATGTACGGTAATCGTGGTCCATTAGCTCTTGTGTGTTGTGCATTCGCGAATTTTCGTCCAGCACCTGCGACATTTTCTCGTTTAGTTTCTGCATGGCCGTTTCCGTCGAATCTAGTTTCAAGCGCAGCTCATTAGCATTTGCCTCCTCGGTGTCTTTCTGGCGCTCACGCTCTGCCAGCTGCTTTCCAAACCTATTGTTTTGTTCTTCTAAAAGGCAATTTCGTTCCGCTAATTGTGAATTCTCAGTCTCGACTTTCTGTAACTTAGCCTCAACCTGTCGCAACTTGTTTTCAGCATCAGCCAATTGTTCGTGCCAACATTGATTGCTATCGCTAGCATTCTGCGCCTCCCGTTGCATGCTCTCGATTTTTTTTTCTAATTTTAACTTTTCCGTTTCCAACTCAGCATGCGATTCTTTCACAACACGCATTTCTTCTTGCATCAGCGCTATATCCTGCAATATACTTTGCACATGTGCCTTTAGTTTAGTTTTCTCTGCTTCTGCCCGCTCTTCGCGTGCACTAGACTCAGTTTGTAAATTGCTAAGATGTTGTTCGTGTTTATTCAGCTCTGTGCGGAGCATTCCCATTTCGTCGCTTTGCTCATGCATACGTTTCTGTTGGCTTTCGAATTGCTTCTTCTGTTTCGCCAACTTGTTTGATAGTGATTTTAATTCCTTTTCTTTATTGGAGAGCTGCTCTTTCAAAGTCCTCACTGTTTCGGTAATTTCTTCATTGGCCCTGTGCAGTTCTGCTTTGAGTGGAGCTATAGTTTCGTTCTCTTTTTGCGAATTTCGCTCATTTGATATCTTCAACTCTGACTCTAATTGTCTAACTATTTGCATCTGTACGTCCCTTTCGGCTTGTGCCTCTTTCAACGCCTTGCTCAATTCTTCCTCTCGGGAGAGCTTAGCTTTCCAACGTTCCTCCTCTGCTGTTTTTTCTTGTTGATGGCGCTCAAGCAATTGCTTTTGTGTGCGCACTTCTGTTTCCAATTCTTGAAGTTTTCGCTCATTTTCCGAAAGCCGTGAAATGAGATTATCATTTTCGTTCTTCGTTCTGTTCAATTCGTTGTCGATCTCGGCAAGCGATACTTCGTTTTGCTGATATCGCTGGACCATCTCATTCAGTTGCGCATTCTGCTGCCGCAACTCGTCCAATTTATTTTCGTTATCTTTAGTTACTTTTGCCAGTTTCTCCTCAGTTGTTTTGAGTGCATTATCTTTCGCTGCTTGTTGCTCCTTCAACTGGCCGAGCATATGTTCTGCAGCAATAAGCTTGGCATCAGTTTCTTGCTTGGTCACTTGTAAATTTTTTAATTTTTCTCGAAGTTCCTTGAGTTCGTCTGCTTGTCCACTTTGTTGTTTACCTTTTTTGGTAGCCTCTTGTAGGTCTATTTGCATTGCGGCAATTTTTGCTGTTAGCTTTTTTACTTCACTCTCTTTATTTTCGAGTTCTGAATGAATGGCTTGTTTTGTTTGCGCCAATAGCAATGCATTCTCTTCCTCCTGCTTACGTAATTGAGCTATAGTCTCTTCAGCATTCATCATGTTTGTTGTAAGCTCTACGATTTTACTTTGACGCTCTTTTAATTCTATTTCTAATTGAGCCAAATGTGGTGCATCTTTTTCGAAATTAGCACTTTCAAGATTATTTATAGAAATTTTACCAATCAACTCTTCCTGATTAGTCAGATTGTTGACACTATTATTATCATCTAGATCTATTAGTGAAGCGCCGCCATTCGCCTCGTTGGAGGCAGATGATAACGCAACATCTGTCACGTTGTCCGAACTTTCCCCAAGTAATTTCAGCTTTGTTTGATACGCCAGCATTTTGCACTGCATATCATCCATTTCCATGCGTAACGCTTCTTCGAGATGCGCCTTTGCTTGCTGTTCTAAAGAACATTGCTCACGCAGTTCGCTGATCCGACGAATAGCTTTATCTTGCGTTTCCACGAGTACTGACTACAAAAGAGAGAATACAAACGAATGAGTTAAGAACACGACTAAAAATGTTAGTAAAAAACACATGTCTAAACATCTATTATATGCTCTCAGAACTGCTCTGAAGATCCCAATGAATCTGTTATTTTTAAAGATATGACTTCCAATTTAGGCATGGAAGTTTATCTAAACAAAATTACAGACACTTAGCAAAAAGGTAAGCACCAAAATATTATTATTATTTTATCATAAAATACCAGATGTATGTATAAAGAAACACGTTTTGGAAAAACATGTTATATATACATAGGGATTTTTGCAATGATAACGGCGGTGTGTAGATACGTGTTTAATATATAGAAAAACAAAGATTCATGTTGTTCATGCAACTAAATTTAGAAAGGGCTGAACAAACAAAAAAAAACAACTGAAATCAATGCTCATATAAAAAGTTAGGAGTACTTCATGATCCAATGGTCGGAACTAAACGAAGTTAGTATGGAACGACCCTTGAGATACAAACTTTCCGATAAAAAAAAAGAAAAAGGTTCACGCGGTCCAAGTTATCCGATAACATACATAAAAAAAAAATATTCCGACGAATTGATAACCTCCTCCTTTTTTAAGTCAGTTAAGAAACTCTAATGCCCAGTTTTTTGACAAGGGCTTAAATTTACAACGCGATTTAAAGTCGCTGAATTTTTATTTAGGCCGAAATCGGGTTTGTTCACGCCGATTTAATTTTTTTACGACTCCGTTTACGACGCCAACACGCTTAAGTCTCAGATTTCTTAAATCGAAAAAAAATCTCGATTTAAGCGTGTTAAACCGAGATTTATCTTATTACCGGGTTTTTGACTGTCATTTAACTCTCGGTATTTGGCCAGGATACAAATACGTAAATCATTTTTAACAATTTTGCTCTACATTTGATGCCTGCGGATTTTGTTGTTTTTGCCAGTTAATAATTTTGGTTTTAGTATTTTTTATTTATGTATTTTATTTTATTTTGTTTTGTTTTTTGTTTAATTTAATTCATTTTATTTAATTTTGCTTTTCTTGTTTAATCTAATTTGATTTAATTAATTTTAATTTAATTCAGTTTAATTTAATTCAATTAATTTAAATTTAATTTAATTTAGTTTAGTTTATTTCAATCTAATTTAATTTAATTTATTTTATTTTAATTAAATTTTATTTTATTTAGTTTTATTTTATCTTATTTTATTTTATTTTATTTTATTTTATTTTAATTTATGTTATATTATTTCACACACCTTTTTCAGTTAAATTTAATTTTTTAGAGTTTAGTTTTATTTAAAAATGCCATACCAGCTGTAATTACATTTCAAAAATTAATGAAATAATTGAAGACACTAAAAAAAGTTTTTATTTTTCTGGCAGTGGGCCTCGAACCCACGACCCCGCAGCTCAGCTTTCAGTGTTCGTATATGGAAAAATTATAATTTTGAAAAACGCGTCGTAAGCTGACAATTCAGCCCATTGTAAGCGGCTTAAATCCGAGACGTAAAAATACAATTACGACACGTCGCAAATATGATTACTTTTGTGAACAAATCGGAAATTTATTATAAATCTAGATTTAAGGAAATCAAGTTTTAGGGGTTTTAAAACTCATTCAACAAACTGTGCATAAAATAAGAATTACAACACTTATCAAAGTCAGTACTGTTCAATGTATCAAGTTTCCCAACAAGCATTTCTATGTTTTTAAAAGTAACTTAAAGTAAGCTTGCTATATTAAGCGTTTTTAGTATCGAGTTTATTTTAAGTTTTTGCAAATAAACCTTTTATAAGTGTTGAGAGCGAATGATTATAAATCACTTAACTTTAAAAATGAAATGCAAAGGTTTGCGACAAAACCAAGAAAAAATACTTTCTTTTGAATATTTATTATAAATTTTTATATTCATCCGCTTATAACAAAGGTGCCTTTTCGATTATATTACGTTTTTTTTTTCAAGCGTTTTATAAACCAAAAATCAGCGTGTTGTAAGCTTAATTTTTATTTTAGTAAACTTTAAAAAACCTACTTTAAGTTTATTTTGCTTGTTGGGTTATTAAGAAAATAATAATATGAAATAGCAAAAAAAAGACACACAGACACATAAATTCACTAAATGAAGCTCACTTTAGCGATACAAACATAATCGTCTTACAAGTTCTATTTCATAAACATATGTATGTATGTATTAACATATCTTATCATTTTAGCGAAACTATATGGCATTGATTGAGTTATTACAACGAGTGCTATATATTTTTTTGCTTTTTTAAAATTGGCACTTGCCATGCAGATTATGGAGTTATATACATATTCGTTTTTACGTCGAAACTTCCCATTTACACGTGGTAAATGAGCGATATACATACATATGGTACATATGTATGTATGATATGTACATATGTTTATAGAAAATATTCGTTTTTACGCCGAAACTTCTCATTTACACAAGTAGTAAATGAGCGATATACATAGGTACATTTGTTTATAGGAAATGAGTAAAAGCCAATACCCTCGCCTTGGCACTGTCGCGTTCCAAATCTTTATATTTTTTAGCCAAATCCGTATATCGGCTGCGATATTTGTGGTAGCGATCCAAAGATTTTTTATATGCATCAAAGAGTTGCTCTTTGGTGACCACATCCAGTTTTGCGGTAGAAGCGGTATCTTCCAACTCACTACAATTCGACTCTAAATCTGATTGTATGTGATACGTCTATATATCAACGAGAAAACATTAAAGTCATATAATTTATATATGGAATATATATAAATTACTTACGGGAGGTGATTCATAGGTTGGCAGACGGAAAGACACATCACTGGCCATTGATGAATTGGATAACTTTCGCGTGCGGGCAATAGCACCACCTGTTGGGACGGGTCCATTATGGTTCGTACGCCCGGCTACTGCGCCCGTTGGCAATTTAATAGGTTTGTATGGAGAATTTTGCGGTGTATCTGGAAAACGAATGTATGCATACATATGTATATGAATTAATAAATATATTTTATGCGAATGTTATAAGCCAAAATTCAACTAAATTTCTTACCTTCCTCTGTAATGCTAAAAAAATTCTCGTTGGTTGTCGTTGTCGTAGTGGACTCCGATCCGCTGGGTGTTGTGCTTGCCGACGACGAGACAGCAGCCTATTTTCAATTTTTGGCCAACACATTCACATTTACGGGGAACAAACAGAGAAAGTGATGGAAGTAAAAAATAACATTAGTTCAAAGAAAATGACAAAAAACACAAGCTTTCTCTCCACCTCCCCCGCCCCCTACAAGAAGAAGGCAATATGCCTATCCACCACTCCTTCAGTGTAATAATACACTTGTAACAAATTTATTGGTTTTGACATCATTTCATTTGCTTAAATTGTCACTGAGATTAGTGGTTTGTCGTCTTGTGTTTTCGCCTTCTGTAAATTTGTTTTTCCAATTACCGCTAATTGTTGGAATTTGGACGGCGACGCCTTCACTTCCTCTATTAGTTTGTTTTTTAAATTAGCAAACATCTTAGATCGTTTTTTTCTTGCAGTAATTACTCTATAAATTTTAATTCTCTACAGAAATTTTCAGAATCCATTAAAATACTACGTGTAATCTGGCAAAATACGTGAAAAATTAACTACTGAAAGTAACAACGTTGCAAATCGCTAATTTGGAAGCGAAATAATCAAAACAAAAGTTTTCTGAATTTTCAAAACAGAGCACAGAGAACTAAGGGGTCAAAAAATTGAAAATCAATTGCAGCATTCACACTGGCCTGGTTATCAGGTTATGTGGAAATATTTCCGACTCAGTTTACAACAACAAAATGCACTAGAGAATAATAATTTTTAACCTGATTAGCAAGCAGGTGTGAATGCCCTTATAATTCATAGCTTGGAGCTTGCTATAGATATTATTTCCATATAGCACTTAGCATTACAAAAACATGCGACCTTTTTTATCATGACTTTTAGTAGACCGGAAAATATGAAATTTTTTTAAAAGTATTTTTTTTATATTGCAAAATTTTTATGCATCTTCCACGAACATAAAATTATCAATGAATATTCACAATCATAACGTCATGCACAATCATATACATTTTATCTTGTCCATCCTGTGGCACCTTATTCTGAGTTTATTTAATTCTCTTGGCAACTCTGTGACCGCGAGTCGATTAGAAAACGTTTTCACCCGTTTTTTCCGCAATTTTTCACAAAAATATCAAAAAATACAATTTCTTTATCTTCATAGTTGTGCGAAAACCAAAATATAACTTACGATAAATAGGGTGAGTAAATTATATCTTATCAGTATATCTATTTTCCATCGAAATAAGTGGAAAAAAATTTGCGTATACAGACAGCATCGGTGTCTAGCGAGGGCTCGCAGCTGTCGTCGCGGTACGCTGTTTTGTGTATCCGTCGACTGATTTTTCATACATTTGTATTTCCCAAAATGTGATTTTCAGATTTGCTGCCCCTCTAGCTTATAGCAAAGGCGCACTAAAATGTCGTTGCCGCCATATATGTTACCACCCAATGCCTGGGCGGCACAAATAATGGCGCAGCAGCATGCTCAGGCCTATGCAGCCGCCGCACAGGTGCAGCAGGCACAATTGCACGCACATCAAATGGCTAATCAAATCCAACAAATACCTCCACCGGGGGCACCATTGCCAGGGCCAATCCCAAACGGCAATGTTGGAATGCCACCAGGGGGGATGGGGGGTGGTGGTGGCGGTGGGGTTGGTATAACTCAAGCACAGCTCGGACAAATACCTACACCCAAACCGGACATCATTACGGAGGAAAAACTGCAAGAAAAAGCGCAGAAGTGGCAACAATTGCAATCGAAACGATTCGCAGAAAAACGAAAGTTCGGATTCGTGGATGCTCAAAAAGAGGACATGCCACCAGAGCACATCCGCAAAATTATACGCGATCATGGTGATATGACATCGCGCAAGTATAGACATGATAAGCGCGTATACCTAGGTGCCTTGAAATACATGCCACATGCGG
This sequence comes from Rhagoletis cerasi, assembly GCA_029783565.1. NCBI lineage: Eukaryota > Metazoa > Arthropoda > Insecta > Diptera > Tephritidae > Rhagoletis > Rhagoletis cerasi. Next base: position 1,359 of record JAPVRG010199484.1, on the reverse strand, counting down.
TGTTAAAATTACTTGAGAACATGCCGATGCCCTGGGAGCAGATACGAGATGTGCAGGTGTTGTATCACATAACAGGAGCTATCACATTCGTCAATGAAATACCATGGGTTATTGAGCCGGTTTATATTGCGCAATGGGGGTAAGTGACTTGCTCATGATAATTATGATATCCCGACATAATTTGTTGCAAAAACTATTTTTACCGTAATCATAGAACCATGTGGATTATGATGCGTCGCGAGAAACGTGATCGTCGTCATTTCAAACGTATGCGCTTCCCACCCTTCGATGATGAGGAACCGCCATTGGACTATGCAGACAACGTATTGGACGTGGAACCTTTGGAAGCCATTCAGATCGATTTAGATTCAGAAGAGGATGGTGCCGTTTATAAATGGTTCTACGAACATAGGCCATTAGTTGGTACTCCATATGTTAATGGCTCAACATATCGGAAATGGAACTTGACTTTACCACAATTGGCTACATTGTACCGTTTGGCCAATCAATTGCTGACGGATTTGGTAGATGATAATTTCTTTTACCTTTTCGATCCGAAAAGTTTCTTTACAGCTAAAGCGTTGAATATGGCTATACCAGGTGGTCCGAAATTTGAGCCTCTCATAAAAGACCACAATGTTGGGTGAGTAAAACTACATTCACACAATTTAACCCTTAAATTTAGACGAAACTATAGACATTCTGTGTTTGTATTCATACAGCGATGAAGATTGGAATGAGTTCAACGACATAAACAAAGTTATCATACGCCAGCCAATTCGTACCGAATATCGCATTGCTTTCCCTTACCTATACAATAATATGCCACACTTCGTACACCTTTCCTGGTAAGTAGAGCGCTCAAAATATATACTTTTGCACTTTGCCAATTATAGTCCACTTTAAAACACAGAAAGTCGAAGGATGGAGGGTTTCTGTTTATTCAGATATTGGTGGTACAAAAAACAAAACTCATAAGAAAATTACTACTTTCAAGCGACTTAAACAAGTTTATTAGAGGTGCAATTTGCGTTTAAGCTGTACTATAAAGTTTACAGTCTACAGCTGCTGACAGTTGCATACATTTGCCTCATTTAACTTCATATGAATATAAAATACATATATACATACGTAAACGAATTTATTAAATTTCTTTCATAGCTCCTTTAAACTTTTTACTCTCTCAGGTATCACACACCCAACGTTGTTTATATTAAAACCGAAGACCCCGATTTGCCCGCCTTTTACTTTGATCCACTCATCAATCCTATTTCGCATCGCCATGCTAATGCCAAAATAGCAGAGCCTATGCCAGATGATGATGAGGACTTCTCATTGCCCGATGAAGTACAACCCTTT
>JAPVRG010199463.1:0-10534 GCA_029783565.1 Rhagoletis cerasi | reverse complement strand
TTTTTCATTTTCCCTATTTTCAAAGCAATCAAATTGCTACACCACCAGAGGGACAATTTTGGTGTTGTCTGTTGTTTAGCCACATTATTATTTCTAATTTTTTTCATCACAGTTCCTCCGCACTTCAATTACATTTCATTGCAAAACGTGTCCATACATATATATATATATACCTAAACAGAAGACAGCTAAATGTTTAGCGCCTTTGCATAGGCTTCTCTTTCGCGCACCTGTCATATATGCCTTTGTGGCAACGAATTGTCATTGCTTGCTTGACTGCCTTCCTTAGCCTGTTTGTAATTGAAAGCTGCAAATTTTTATGTACAACTATGTATATGTACATGCGTTTTCTCCTCTTTGGTGATTTTTCCTTTCTAACGCTTTGCTTTTGCAGCAAGGCAGCGTTATTTTGGTAGTCTTTCTACGCATATGTGGCAGTCTGGCAGGCTGGACCAGTTTCCCCAGCGGCTGTGTCGGCTTTCGTTGGTGCTTTTTTCGTTTTTTTTTTTCTTTGTTTATACCTGTCAGTCTTCTCTTCTCTATGCTATACCTCCTTCGCTTTATGTGCTACAACTTTGTGTCACCGGTTACAGCGGCAATTTAGCGTAGGCCAAACTGTCGTTTTTGATGCTAGGAAATAAACCGAAGCTTTACCGGCGGGACTCAGCACGCCACATATGTATTACGCATGGATATATGCCGCATTATAAACACACACATCTACTCGCAGCGTCACCTGCAACCTCTTACCACACTTTACATCTGTAGATGGAGGAGCTCGCGTCGCTCTTCAGCCTTTGTATGCTTGAAAATTAAAGTTGAAGCCCGCAAGAGAGTGTGTTCACCTTCTTCCACAGTCCCCCCACTCATTTTCTTTCACCTCGCTACTCGCTTCAGACCTATGTACATACACCCTTCCGCTTTTCCACCATCTGCCTTTATATATCGTGCCCTAGCTAGTGTCTGTCAGCTTTCTGCCTTGCCACTCAAACAATCATATTTGCTGAGCGACCACCGAGACGAGACGAGTCATTATTGTGCCTTCCTTTAACGCTAAGGAAGTGCGGCATTTTCACCTTTCATTCAACGCCTAGGCCGTCGTTGGCATCATTACAACATTCGCTCCAACCACCATTGCTTCGCTGTAGACGTTTTGTTCTTCTCCTTCCTGCTCCTTCCTCTCATTTCTTCTGCTCCCCTGTGTGTCATCATTTCCACCGTCTGTTGACTTTTTTGTTCTGCTTTTCCTTGTAGCTTCCTGTAGGGCTGGGCGCTTTTTGTAAACTCCTTCCTGGCAACAGCATGTTAAGTCGCGCTTCAGCGGCCATGTCGCCATGTCATTTTACCGCTTGTCGCTTACACTTACTGCCCGCCAATATTGCGTGCGTTTAATAACGAAACTCTTACCTGCCCACGCGATCCGCCTACGTTGCACGACAATCACGCGCAACAAAAACACACAATCAGTAGCTGCCTATGCCTCGTATGCGGCCCCATCGCCCAACCCTGTGATTTGGCGTAATGCATTTTTAATAGATTCGTTAACTCGCCTAGGTTTGCTAACCGCAAATGTGGTACCTACTGCCTTTGCTCAAGCGACAAAGCTCTCATGCACTCCTCTGCAAACGCGCTCTTCACACTCCTCTCCTACCAATCTCCCTTCTTCTCACACTTTGATTACCCTGGCGTGGTTTCTGTCAACCGCCCCCACGCCTTTCACTGTCGATTGTTTGTGCTGTCAGTCCGCCAGTCAGTCACCTCTCATACACTTCGCCTGTCAGTTCACATTGTCCTGTATCCTTCCTCAACCAACATAGCTCAACTCACGCTTCACTTTCCCTCGCAAGTGCTCTGCCTGCCATTACAAATAATGCACTTCTCTTACTCATCCGTTCCGAGTTTGTGTGCACGCTTTAAGCTCTCACGCGCTCACCTCTTTCATATTCATTTTATGCTGAGACTTGTCAAAAACGCTATGCTAGCCATCCGCCAACAACCCCCAGTACTGTGCAGCTCCTCCATTTTTCCCTCTTCATTAGCGTATCGCATGTGTGCGTTTTTTTTAATGTTTTCTTACATCACTTTACGAATATTTTACATGTTTTTAATGACATCACTTCGTTCTCCTCCGCTTCACCACGAACTTCGTCCTTTCCGCCATTAGCAGCCAGCAGTCAACCATGTTCTCGACAGCAGCACCACCCACACGCTTTGTGCATCACTGGTTTCAACTGCCTCCAAAAACGCCCATCAGTTGCAGCGCACGCTTTAGCTCCACCGTTCTATGCCCCCGTTAGCTGAAAGCATCTCTGTGTTTTAATTACTCGCATGTTTTTCTCACTCTCCTTAACGTTTTTTTGTTTCGTTGCTGCTTTTTCATGTTCTTTCCTGTGCACACACATCGATTACCATGTAAGTAAAATTTGTCATGAATATATTATTCCTACAAAGATTGCACCATGGGTTCACACTCGTTTTATTTTCATGCATATTTATGAGTACGTGTTGACACTTAAGTGTTTTGTAAAACTGATGTTGTATGAGACAACTTGAAGGAGCACTGTCCTCCATTTTTATTTTTTTTTAACAATTCGATAAGTGCAAGTATGTAAAAATCAATTACTAGAATAGCGCTCGTTTTTGGAGTAGACGGGAGGCACTGTCCCTATCTCAGCACGAAGGGTTCGAGGTTTTTTTTTCATAGGAGCAAAGTGTGCCTAGGATTTGTATTTGTGTCTTGATCCTGTTGAAACTTTTAACTAAAATTTTATTTCATATTTATTTGTATAATCCGAAAATCTCCCAGAATATCCTAAAGAAAAATTGGAAACTGGCCCAGAAAAAAAATAAACTAGAAATGCAACATTTCTTAAAGACGAAAATATGGAAGTGAATAAAATTATTTCAGAGTTCTAGTAAGTGGAGCTTTGTAAGCGTACTTAGTTTTAACTGTGTCCAACCAGAAAGTGTAGTGATTAATACTAAAATTAATATTTTCAAGGACAAATGGGGAATCAATTGACCCACGTATTAAATAAAAAAAACAGAAGTAGCGGAAGGAATTGGATCGGTGAAATTAAGAGAATGCAAGGCATAACGAATGAAAATCTTTTAGGCTCGTTCGAGCTTATAAATAAATACTGCGTACCCAGCTTTGATCGAACAAGGGATGTATACAACAACTGTTAAGTATGCGGGTCAGAAAAGTTAGAATAGCGTAATTTAAATGGCTTTGAAAAGAGAACCTAAAATCGAATTATACACCCAGATCAGTATCTTGACTAGGATTTGATAGCCGAGAACCGCCTAAATTATAAGAAGTTAAAAAGGCGAACGAGATTTGGAACCGGAAATACAGACGATAATTAAAGAAGTTCAAGCAGTTATGAAGTTATGAGAAGAAGAGAACCCAAAATACTTCCCTGGGCTACACTGGAAGACGAAATGAATGAAATAGAGGTAACGCCATCAACAACAACAACAACACACTTTCGAGAGGAGAGATATGATTTAATTTATTTTAGAAAGATGCAGTGAAATCCTAGAGTCCTCAATTTTGAGATTAAGACTGATGACTGACTTTGTCAAACGCTTTCGAAAAGTCTATGCAAGCAGTTTCGACTTGAAAACCATTATGAAAAGCAGACACACACACTGAGAATAGACTTTAGTTGTGTCAATTAAATAGTTATGTTCCTCTTAACACATGATTTGGTTATAGTTACCGAATCTTGTACTGAGAGAAATATACAGTGTCTCACAGAAGTATTTTGCATTGTTTGTTTTACGATATTTAAAATGTTATTTATTTCTCTCGTCAATTTTTTATAACGCTTATTCTACAACTAAACCCATGTAAATCGAAATCTTTTATACAAAAAAAATCCTTATATAGTAGAAGATGCTCAACGCCGTCTGCAAAAAAAAATTATCAAAAATCAGCGGAATTTTTTAGCGAATTGAAATTTTTATTTAAAATTGCATACTCGAATTTTTTGTTGAAAAAATTTTTAAAAAGTTTGAAGTTTTTACGAAAATTTACTGAATTTTCCTGATTTTCCTCCAAAGTTTGAAGTTTTTATTTACATGGCTTTAGTTGTACAATGAGCTATACTTTTATAAAAAAAAACGGAAAAAATTTAACATGAAAAACATTTTAAATATCGTAAAGCACATCAATACAAAACACTTTTGCGAGTCACTGTATTTAGCTGGCTATTTTCTCAGTGCAGCATTCAGAGAACATAGCGAGATTTTAGACCGTTGATCTACCTTCATGAAACTATGCTGGTTAACAGAAATTAAACGGTTAACTGAAAAATATTATTTCTTTTTTAGTTCTAATAATTTTGTAAAAGTGGAGAGTTTGTAAATTAGTCGATACTTTACTATGTTGTTTTTATTTCCACTCTTGAAAATAGGGTTAATAAAATTAACCTCCCAGGCTTCTATGTACTCCCCCAGCTCAAGGAATTTGTCAAACATTAGCAAAAGTCAGTGGGCAAACGCTGAACAGTTCTTAATGAGGTACGATGATAGACCATCCACGTCAGTTTCAGTAGACAGTTTGAGTAGCTAAATTCCATGCTGTACATGGTAAAGCGTTAAGGTTATCGATCCAAAATTAGCGGAAGAGTTTGAGTTCAAGAGACAGCCATTACCCAGGTCTGAATTTAATTCAAAGTTTGCACGTAAGAAATCAGCAAAAAGATTAGCTGCTTCTAGCGAAGAGTGTGCCTTAGATAGATAGTAAGGTTGATGCACTGCGACCAGTAGGTCTATTGTGCCCTTACTGCCGTCCCTAAATTGGAGCGCTAGCGTTGAATTTTCTAACGCCAACGAGTGCCAGCTCGCGTCATACGCAAATAAATGCGGCGTCATTTGCGACGTTTTCTCATCTCCTTTTGTTTTTATTCTCGTTTCCTCTTTCAGTTTTTGTTCTCTTCCTTTCGGTATTTCTTCCGCACCCAACTTCAACGCGTAACGCGCTGTCAAAAATGAAAATTCAATTTGCTCGGCGTTAGAGCCGCGTTATTGTGGGATGCTTCATACAAATTGTATGTACATGAGGATTTTTGACAGTTCTGTGGAGCTTGACGCACCAATTTAGGGACGGTAGTTAGCTTCATTATAAAATACCACAGATGGAATGGTTGGGCACGAGTTCTTAGATTTGACATAGCGCCATAAAGCATAGGGATTTGTTTTTATATCAGATTCGAACTCTATGTTTCGCCTTTTTGTTTTGTTAAATGCACTGTGTTCTAATTTTAAAGCTCTCTTTCATTTGATAACCGTCTTGAAGGGATTGAAAAAATATGTAATTCGCCGCTGTTCTGGTCGCCATATTGGATTTGGAATTTTTTCTTATTTAACTGTATCTTACTAGGCAAGCCCTTTCATTTGATACCCATATTGAGAGGGTTGTAAAAAATATGTAATCCGCCATTTTGTGGTGACAGCCATCTTGGATTTACAATAATACTGAATGTACATGATTGCATTGGCGTCAGAACTAAAGGTGTGTACCAAATTTCAGATCAATTCGTCAAGAGGAAAGTGGGGAAATTTCACTGCTACAAAATTTGACCCAAACAAAGGGTCAAAACGACCTACACGTGTAAGAAAGAGTGGGTTAACATATTCCACAAAAATATACGCCATTCAATTTTACTATAGACCCTTAAAGACAAGATTAATGGTAAATGTAGATTTATACGAGATTTTTTCTAGCGGAAGTTGGTCCAATATTCTAGAGCTCTAACTCTTTCATAAATGCACTCTTGCAATATCACATTTGTGTCTTTTTTAGGCTGTCGCAGTGTACTTAGAGGAAGCATTTATTAAGTAAATAGTAATCCTTGATGAACACTAAACACATACAAATAAAAAAAAAAAGCGCCACGCCCAAATATCCAACGCCTTCCATGATTTTATTTTTTTCCGAGAACTCATAACAATAAATCCAAATGTGTTTATTAAATTTTGCTATGCAGAGCTTAAACCAACATGACGCTCGCATAACTCAATGTCCAGCCATCCAGCCAGGTTTAGCTAATCCTCTTGCTTCCCAGCCAATTTCCTAGTATCCCTAATCCATGTGAATTTTAGCATACTTTGATTGACCCCGACCGCATAGCTGCACAGCTGTGCCACTAATTCGCTTAGTTAATTGCGTTGTATTATAATCCTGTTTATGTCGCTTGTCCACCTCCCCACCGCTTGCTGTATTTTGCTGGCAAAGGATGCTCTGGATATTGCAAATTAAAATCCCACTGCCACCCCCCATTTTGTGTAATAAATATTATGCAAAAAACCGCGATGCAAAACAGGACTGGACTCCTTTTGACATAATTCATAAATTCGAAATGAAGCGCGCGCGCGATCGCAAAAGAGTGAGTGGATGAGTGAGTGCTGGCTGTGGGTGGAGTGTTATACAAAATTATTCCGCACACTTACATGCCTTTGCACACACGTATTTATATAATTTTTCACGGCTCAAACGGTCAAGTTTTCATTACATTGCACTCGCACATTAATATAAAGGCAAAGACAAAAAAAGGAAAAATAAGCATTGCTGTCCAGCCGCAAAAGGATATAAATAAAACTAGCGCAGGTTTTTTTTTGTTTCTTTTTTTTTATATACTTTCATACGAAATTAATTATTCACAAGTGTGCGCTTTGTTATGGCACACACAGCCGCCTGTAATTGGAGTTGTAGGGAGGAAGGAGTGTGAGTGTGGAAAAAGGACATTGGTGCGAACTGCGAGTTGTGCGTGACTGTTTGTCTGTTTTTCTGCCAGCGCACTATGCGTGGAAGCATTCAGTCAGGTGTGATGAGCACGTAAGCGAAAATCATAAAATTTAACACACAATTTCCAGCATATCTAGCATTTAATAATTTACAATAAATATTAATTACTAGCAATAAAATTTGTGTGGCTTTGATATCCTGCTGTTGTACATATGTACGTGGGGGCGGCAAATATCCGCCAAGCGCGCACGTAAAACTTTAATAACTGACGAGAATTGTATAGTGAACGAGATGGGCCTTTGATTTGTTGACAGAGTATTTTAATTTATAAGTTTTTATACGTGACCTAAGGGAAAGCTCTTCCTTCCCACTGAAGGCTATTGGTACTGGAATACATTCTCTGAATTATTTCCTTATTGACACTCATCGATCCGGTTAATGGAACTATTATTACTCACCATCGCTTTTCCTTGTTCTTCATTTAACGTCTATTTTGGAGAGCTAATTCCATTTTACTGAGGGGGGAAATCTGTTCAAAATATAGGTCGAAATACAGAGAAATAATGTAGCATCATTAAATCGACGAATTTACTCTCGAGCTGATCTACAAAATTTACTTCTTCTATGGCCCACGATATGAGCATTGGATCAGAATTTGGCTCACGTACTTTCGGAAAACGCCGGAGAACGGCTTGGCCTGTAGTCTTGTCTATTATACCATTCTTGAGACCGGTTCAGTCGCTGAAATGTACAAACAATAAATTAACCCGTGGCAATGCCTAGGATACGTTTCTTGAGATGCACGTAAAAGTCAAAAGGTCATGTAGTACCCACCACTAGATGGTTAGTTAAAATAGCCTAGAGTTGAGGTGAGGCATAGTGCCTAAGCAAACATTTTAGCTCCACTGGCGCAAAATGATCCTTGCAAGACTCATTCCTTACGTTTGGAGTTTTGTAAGACTTAAATGCTTTAATCTCCTTCATTACTGAAAACTACCTTAGAAAAAACCGGCATTCTGCCTCAGTAGAGGTTCCTATCCGACTGATTATGTAAACGATTCCCCACCATTTCAACTAAATGGAGAGCCAAAGACTTAGACGAATTAAGGCTGACTGTAGCCCCATTCAATCAGTAGCTGTCTAGAATTCTTCCAGTTAAGTCCTCAGCGAGCGTTCGGACTCAAAACTGTACACGACAGACAGGTCCTTCTGCATGTGGTACTTCCATAGCTTCCGTTTTCTCCCCTTGCTTTCGTCGCCCATACCCATAGATATTACATGAAATAGTTCTTTCAAACACCTCCAAATTCTTCTCATCTTTGTTCGACTTCGTATAAGTTTTCTCGCCATTCATTAGGGGGAGCATTATCCGATGTTTATAGAGCATTATTTTCGTTCGTCGAGAGCGAACTCTGCTCTTCAATTGCCTACCGAGCCCAAAGTTCTAAGCACCTGTTGCAAAAAGTTATTCTTGACTTCCTTTCCAGAGTGACATTATTTGTGGTGTTGATGTTGTATCCGAGGTAGACAAGGCCCTTCCCTACTTTGAAGCTATAACATCCAATTGTAACGTGCGACCCGATCCTCTTTGTTTATTACCAGGAGGTACTTTCGCTTTCGTTACCTGCTAGACCAACCTTCTTTTCTTCCTTCTCGAAGCTAGAATATGCTGCGCTCAAGGCCCTTCTGTTGTGGCCACCGACGTTACATCAGAATGGCAGCTGGTTTTACGGTTTCCAACATTAGATCGAACCACTCGCTCGACAATGAATAATTTTCGTCTAAATCCCCGTTTGGTCCAAAACGGCGTGTTCAAGCGCGTTTGCTAACACCAAGCGCCTAAATGTATGCTATGTGCTGCATGTGCAAAAATTTCCTTCATTATACTTATGAAATTTTTGCACATGCACTTCTCAACTACCATGTAATAAAACTTTCTTAAGTTATAATTTGATGGGAGTTTAAAGTATGCTCGGCCTAGTCTGACGCATCCTCCGGACAATGCTTCCGGAGTTCTTTGCTATGTACACCATGCAGAGGTGGTACTTATCTATAATTACCATTAGCCACAGTGCCTACCCACCGTTTTTACGTAAATACATAACCCGTGATCGGCCTAGTCTGATGCATCCTGCAAACAAAGCTTCCGGAGTTTTTTGCGGACTCTGCTTGTGCTCGACATACAATTATTCAGAGGTGGTAATTGAAGGTTACCATTGGCCAAAGTGCCTTAAATTTTTGCTTGAATAAACACGGCGCGTAGACGTCTCTTCCAATATGGGCGGAGCTAAAGGTTTTGCTCAACGTCACTCTACATATGTAGCTTTAATCTCTCACAGAATCGTCGATAGGATCTTATATGCTATACTAAGAAGGCTTATCCCGCGGTAATTGGCGAGACCATAGGATTTCCCTTCCCTTGGATTTGGGATTCTACGCTCTTGTATTGATGAGACCAAATCGCGCTTAACAGCTGGATAGTACATGCTACCCACTAGCTCTTAACCCACTAGACTATATTTCCATCCTCGTCTCTGTATATTTTCTAGAGCCTTATCTCGTATTATGCCCAGAGGAACAAAACGAACGTCACAAGAGTTCACAGTTCGTAATACAGCAAGACAGATGAAAGAAGGAACTCTGATTGAATTGCTACACCTACTTGAATGAAGAATTTGGATCTGCTGTTTTCTGTGACGAGCTTAGGCTCGAACCAGTCATTCTACTGTACCCGGAATGCTGCAGCATTTGCCATTCGCATAGTCATAACTTCTCTAGAGCCTCTCGTACACGGAGAGCTTCTTATAGCTGAGTTGGGAGATCAACTGAAAAGCAAGTTGGGTGGTCCAAAAAAAGTAAAGTCGGAATTTTAATGCTCTCAACCCCTAGGATTGTTCTAAGTATACCGAAAAAATTTACCTGATTTTTTTTTAATAAAAAAAATTAAAATTTATTCTTCGTAGAAATGGTATAGTATCCTTGAAAATCAATATTTTTCAATCGGCAAATTCCGCTTCTCTTCAGAAGACTTCCCAGAATGATATCCCATTTTTTATTTTACCATTTTTTGATATCAACTATTTTTTATGGGACTCCAAAAAAATTGAATGGGAGAACCCATAAAAAATTTAAAGCTTGCTGGCTACATAGTCAGGCTATGTTTGCTCTATTCTCCAAATAAAAGCTTACTCGGTTTGCATCCACTCAGTAATGAACAAAAATAGTCATGAAAACAATGCAAGCCCAACAATTAATTGCATTTACGAAGTGTGTGACTCTTATGGTGATTTCGTTTCTAACAAAAAATGTCGCCTTTTAGCTATAAACACAATCACTTCGCCTAGCAAATATCCGCCGCGTATTTCGCCTTGTCAAAAAATAGAAACCATTGAAATACCTGAAATTGAACACAATCAAGGCGAAATGCGAAATCCGACCGACGGCATTTCGCGACGTTAGATTTAATTCTATCGTCGCCGCCGGGCGACGACGGCAAAACAAGGAAAGGTGACCGCATTTTATTTTTCGTTAAAATTTAACAAAAATAAAAAAATTACAATAAAGTTTTTTGTTCTTTAAAATGCATATACATATATTTTTGCAAGCCCTATTTTAAAATGAAGTAGTTAGCAAAGTCGTTTGTTAGTCTGTATGTCTAGTTTTTCATTTTCTATTCTTCTTTGCTTCTTTTCTTTCATATGGCCACTCTAAATGTAAAGCGAAAAGAAAACAGTCATTGTGCTTAAGTTAGGCGAAATAGTTGGGCGCAATTTGAGCAAT
>JAPVRG010199253.1:0-10110 GCA_029783565.1 Rhagoletis cerasi | reverse complement strand
TCCCCCGTGGTACCAGATTGAGCACTCTGGTTAGGCTGCGAAGCCGAAGCTTCTGCCAGTTGAGCAAACACCACTCCGGAATGGCAACCGTTGACTAGGAAACCTCGGGATTGTCACACCCGTAGTTCGATGGGTCGCAGCATTGATATGCCACGGGATCAATCCCGAAACCCAAAGAACCCCCTGAGGGGATTGGAGTAGGGACAGGATAGTCGAGGAGAATTCCACTGAAATCTATGCTTACGGGTCCAAAATGGACTGCGGTGTGGCTGCGGGTATGTTCTCCGAAACGCTGAATTCTCTCTCTCGTTCCGACTACCGAATTTTGCTAGCATCTTCCATCTTCTCAGATAGCCAGACAGCACTTCTAGCACTTGCCTCGCCGGTAACAAAGTCCAAAACAGTCAAGGAGTTGGCTAAGGCCGAAGCATCTTTTGATGAATCCGAAGCAGAGACAATAAACTGTCCACTCAGACTTATCAAAATCGAACATATGGCTGATGCATGTTGGAACAACCTTCAAACCTGCACAACTGCGAGGAACGTATGGCCACATTATGACAAACCAAAGACAGAAGAACTTTCAAAAAGATCGAGGAAAGATATAGTCAAGGTAACAGCCACGATAACGTGGCTTTGGCCCATTGGCCGATGCCGTAGCTGTGATCTTGTGGGGATTAAATTATCGAAAAATTTAAATGGTTTGATGAAACCGAATCATGAAAGCAGGAAAAAATCAAGAATGCCAGAGAAATTGTATCAAAATAGTCCTACAGGCACTAATTGGGTCCTGGGCATGGGCGTAGCCAGGGGGGCAGGGGGAATTATAAAGCTGTTGACAGAGGTTTACGAAATTGCGGAAAAGATGGATGTTGAGCTAACGCCAACTAGAAGTGTAAAAGACACCAACACATAGCCAACCCTCCATCCACAACCGAGGCGGAATATTGGATGCGAGCTCTATATTTAGCTCCATATTTAGATAAGCTGTATTTATAATTACAGCAAAGATTTAATGAAGAAAATTATGTTGCTTATTCGCTCACCGTTCTACATCCATTTAACTTTATAGAAGCTTCAGTGAAACAAGTAAAAGAACAAACTGCTGTAATAGCAGCCTATTACAATATTCCAAACTTAGAACTTCGAAGCAAACTATGGTATTTTAACTTGAAGCAAAGAAATATGGCGAGAGCTGGTTCAAAAGCAATTAAAATAGAGGAATTGATCCTAGAAGCTGGACTGTTGTACCCAGCTATTGTGCAAGCTCTATCAATATTTCTCTCGTTGCCGTGTAAGACCTGCTCAATTGAAAGATCCTTTAGCACCCTTAAACGAGTGAAAACTTGGATGCGATCAACAACATCCCTTATCAGCTAATCGCCGCCGTACTTAAATAGCTCAGCTGGCAGGTCGTCAGCTACAGCAGCATCGTCATCGACTAGGGGCTCGGATTCGTCTTCTCCACTCCTTTCAGTGCTGTTGTTATTCAAAAGAGTGGAAAAGTGTTCCCTCCATAATTTAAGTACGTTCTGAACATCAGTCTCTAGTTCGCCATGGTTGTTCTTACAGGAGTTCGCACTGGTCCCGAAACCTTCCGTAAGTCGCTTAACTCTCTGATAAAATTTTCGACCGTTTTTCCTGTCGGCCAGCATCTTAAGTTATTCGCACTCACGTATTTCGGCCTCTCTCTTCTTATTGCGGCAAATACGTCTCGCTTCCTTCATCATTCCCTATAGCGGTCCCACATGGCTCGCGTTGCCGCGTTGCGCCCGATCGCAGCGTGGCCCTGTAGACGGCATATTTTTCCTCTGAAGCTTCTTGACATTCCTCATCATACCAGTTGTTCTTTCATGCTCGCTGGAATGCGACTACTTCTTCGGGGGCAGTACTTAAAGAGCGGGAAATGTGGTTCCACTGCTCGCGTATGTCGGCTTGTTGAAGAGTGCTCTCAGAGAGCAGGTGTGAGAGTTGAGTAGCGAATAAATTGGCCGGCTGTTGTGATTGAATCTTTTCGACGTTCGGCTTTCCTTGCATTGTTGGACGCACATTTTTTGCTGAACAGAGGCGGGTGCGTAACTTGGCTGCAACAAGATAGTCGTCCGAGTCGATGTTTCGGAGTGTACGTACGTCTAAAACACTGGAAACATGCCTTCCGTCTATCACAACATGGTCGATTTGGTTTCTCGTTTTTCAATCTGGAGACAGACCTTCAGCTTGATGGATTTTTTTATGCTGGAACCTAGTACTACACAATACCATGTTTCGGGCCCCGGCGAAGTCGATAAGCCTCAGTCCGTTATCGGACGTTTCTTCGTGGAGGCTGAATTTTCCCACAGTGGCGACAAAGATATCTTCCCTGCCCAACTTGGCATTGCAATCGCTAAGCAGTGCTCATATGGACGCGTCGTCCTTCTCTTACGTCGGGGCATGGGCGCAATATCTTATAAAAATTACTCATAACTGTTTAAATACACTGCACTACCTAATTTACCACAATCTTTACATTCTGGCTATCAAGTCTTCTAATATTAATTTAAAGGGTTCTCTGATATCAACAGAACAATAAAGTGGTTGGATAGAGGTAGTTATAAATATTTTATTCTTTGATGCTATAATTTTTAAATTTTGAATTCACAAACCATGTTATATATATTTGTTTACTACAAGTTCGGTTATGCGGTTTCGGTGAAATATTTTGCGTAAATTGGTAAAAATATATAAAAATATATGAAAAGCGGCGCGAGTGTAACAAAAAAAAACACCCCGTTGGTGTTTTTACAACATGTTAAGTGAAACAAAAACTCCAACTCCAGGTAAATAAATATGTAAGTAGTGCGAATGTACACAAACAAAAGAAAAATATTAACAAAAAACAGTGAATTTGAATAAATTTGAAAAAAGTGCGTAAAATAAACTTAAATTTGAACAAAAATTTAATTACAAAAATATCGGTATTGATCTACATATGTACATAGGTACCGGTGGAAAAGTTAATTCATATAGAATTCGGTGCAAATATGTCTTATGCACAAGTATATGGACATACATCCATATGTACCATTTGGTACTTGTTGCTCGCGTTAAGGGTGTGTCAGACGAAGCAATATTTCCAAGTTTTTCGCGCAAGTTGCTGTCAAGTTAGGAAGAATTGTATTTCTGCATGTGAATAGTCAGAAATACCTTTTGTTTGGAAATCAGTTTCAGAAATAAATTTCGAAGTGTGAGTGCAACTGCAAGGAGTGCAAATCGATTTCGAGAAAAATAAAAAAAAATATTTCAACTTGCTCGTGCTGCACTAGCAATTTTCACTTCTGATGCAAGTGTTGGCATATTAAACGAGCGTTGCCGTGTGATACTGATCACGAAATTGTGAGAAATAAATGATAATTTTGAATAAATAAAAAAAAAAAAAATGCTTGCAACTAATTTTTCTGAGTGTAATTTTGAAGTGATTGATAATATACTAAAGAAATATCAAACGGTACCACTGCTCGCGGCTGTATTTTAGTGCCGATAGTGGGCGAAATTAATTAAACATAATGCAAGCTGAGCATTTTATGATCGTTTTATGCTCTAATTCCTTTCTTAATTGCTCGCCATTCCAAATTCGATTTTTTTTCTTGTTTGAACATCGTTAGCGCACTAGTGGATTAACGCATCGAAGGAATATCGTTGTAGATGCAGCCAGGATGGCCGGTAGTATGCGCTATCCACGATGCCCTGTGGATAAAAAATTCATTGGAACGTGAATGCACCAAGGGCTCGCAGACACGACGGAGAAACAGGGTAAGTGTCACTTTAACTCTTTGTATATTGCTCCTAGTTCGATAAACGTTAACGAAAAATCTCAACATTTTTTGTTAAACGAGAGCGGACACAAAACAGCAAATTTTCTAGCAGTTACTAACTTTTATAAAATTTTGAGTAAATAGCTTTCTTAATTCAAAAAACTGCCTTTCGCTGCTTGTGGTCCGTTCCATGGTGACTGGTGTAAAGTAATTATGTGAAATAAATTTCCATAGATGAAAAAATTAATGAAATTTAAACATTAAGCTGTACGTTACTTCTAATTAGGGATAATTATAATTTTTTAATTTCATGTCGTTTACGTCTTTGAAATGGAATTACCCTTGTAAAATGCAAGAATCAATATGTAAAAAATAGCATTTTTTCTTATTGGCAAGTTGTTTTTGCATACGAAAACGTCAACAACATGAAAAATTCCTCACAACTGCTACCAAATTTTGTTGAATAGTGTGTCAGAAACGTAACTATCGTCTTAATGATTCAATTCCATTAGATATGGAAATTTATTTTGAATTAAAATTAAATATGCAAACTTTGGGTTTGGATTCAATTTGAAAGCCGATGTTATTTATGCGAGTTTTGCGTGGTTTTATGTGGAAGGGTTTTTTCGTATATGGATTTATACAGATGCCGTAGTTTCATCAGTATCCGTGGTATGGGGCGGTAGCAATACTAGTTTGACAAGCGGTCTTGTCACCCTGCCCCTTTCAGTTATGATGTCTACAACACGAACCCGTTTGTCTCAACCTGGGTGCAAACTGGCCACCCTTCCTAATCTCCATTCGTTAGGGGAAAGATTATCCTCTTTTATGACCACCATGTCTCCCACTTTTATGTTGGATTTAGGATGTTTCCACTTGATTCGCTTTTGTAGTTCTGAAAGGTATTTCGTTTTCCACCTCCTGCAGAAGTTTTGATACGAAGCCTTGAGTTACTGCCAAAGATTGACAATCGAGGCAGGGTTCTCATTAACATCTATTTCTGGTTGAGCTAACAGATGCCCGCCTACTAGGAAATGATCAGGAGTTAAGGGCTCGAGGTCAGATGGCTCATTGGAAGCTGGGCTCAGCGGACGTGAGTTGAGACATGACTCAACTCGGCATAGTAGAGTGTTGAATTCCTCAAATGTGTATTTCATATTAGCCGCTATCTTTTTAAAGTAGCTTTTAAAGCTTTTCATACCTGCCTCCCACAGACCACCCATGTGCGGAGCTGCGGCAGGCATGAAATGCCAAGTCAATGCCTGATGGGCATATTTTAATAACGTATGGGTCCGAGCTTCGGATAGAAAGGCCTTAAGTTCCGCTTTTAAAGCCCGTGATGCTCCTACAAAGTTTGTCCCATTATCTGAGTACACATTTTTTGGGCACCCTCGTCTGGATACGAAGCTGGAAAATGCTGCTAAAAATTATGGAGTACTCAGATCGCTTGTGTCGTCTGAGTGAATGGCCTTGGTAGAAAAGCAGACAAACAGACAGACATAACCCTTTGAAATTCGGCAACCTCGTCCACAATAACTCTTAATATCAAATGGTCCAGCAAAATCGACCCCTGTATTGGTAAATGGTCTCGAAAAAGTCTTTCCCTCTTGTGGGAGGATCCCCATAAGTTGACCGTGCGCGCGTTTTTTATAGATCGTGCAGATCTTGCAATTGTGGATTGTGGACCGTATCATAGTTTTCACTTTAGGAATCCAATATTGCGTTCGAATGAGACGCAACATTAGTTGATTGTCACCGTGGAGAGAAACTTTATGGACAAATTGGACAGTCAAACGCGATAACCTACAATTGTATGGAAGTATTACTGGATGCCGTTCGTTGTAAGCCAGATCCAGAGATGTACCAAGACGACCCCCCGTCCGCAGCACATTATCTTTATCTAGGAACGGATTAAGAGGAAGTATTTCACTCTTAGACTCAATGCATTCTCCAGCTTTCAGTTTCCCAATTTCTACTCCGTAATGCTGCTTCTGAGAAAGTTTTATAAACCAAGTAGTCGTTGATTTAATTTCACTAGATGAAATTAAACAAGATTCCGACTGAAAAGAAGCTTTTGTCTTCGGATTGGTTCTTTGAAAGAATCGCAATATGTATTGTATTACCCTCAAAGCTCTTGGTAGACTAGAAAACCGGTTTAGAATGTCATTGATTTCGTCTGTCGTTGTTGTTGCATGAACGTGCATTCTTTTTTCCTCTTAATTTGTGGTGAAGTCTGTATCTTGCGTTGGCCATTTTTTCTATCTTCTTGTATCCAAGAAGATCCCTGCCACCACAAATAATTTTTGACCAATTCGTTTGCTGGTATGCCTCTGCTTGCTAAATCTGCGGGGTTCGTAGCTGAATCGACGTGAAGCCATTTCAAATTCCCTACTTTGTCTATGATTTTAGTAATTCGGTGGGCAACGAAGGTTGACCACGAACATGGGGGCTTGCGTATCCAAGCTAGAACAATTGTCGAATCGGTCCAGAGATGTATATTTAGGTGGCCTAATTCGAGGTTATTAGTAATTGATTCGACTATTTCTGCTAGTAATACCGCAAAGTTCTAATCTAGGCAGAGAAATTGTTTTGACTGGCGCAACTCTAGTTTTTGCTAGTAGCAGATTGACAAGTACTTTGTCCTGACTTTCCACGCGTAGGTAGTCTGCGGCAGCGTATGCCTTTTCAGATGCGTCGCAGAATCCGTGAATTTCTACCTTTTCCGTTGGCGAAAAAGATACCCACCGAGGTATCCTTATATTATTAATTTCTTTATAGTTTTTAGTGAAATTCTGCCATCTCTCTAATGTTGTTGAAAACACCTCGTCCCAGTCTGTACCCTCTAACCATATGCTCTGCATAAGTATTTTCGCAACAATTATGATTGGAGCTAGCCAACCTAACGGGTCAAAGAGTTTAGCGATGACTGATAATATCGCTCTTTTTGTTGGATTGACGTGATCTTCTATTGGCTTGGCTATAAAATAGAATTGGTCGGAGTGAGCATTCCACCTTATACCTAGTGCTTTTACACTGCTAGTGTCCTCAAATCCTAAGAAATCCTCACTCAGTAAATGTGCTTTTGGTATGCCTTGCAATGTTTTGTTACAATTCGAGGTCAATTTTCTTAAAGGAAAACCAGCTGATTGCAAGACCGCAGCAACCTCATCCCTTGCTCTTATCGCAGCTTCAATAGTATGTCCTCCAGAAAGAATGTCGTCGACATACATATTTTTACGTAAAATATTCGAGGCTATCGGATAAGAGGTTTCTGAGTCATCAGCTAGCTGGAGCAATGCCCTTATAGCAAGATATGGGGCACAGTTAATGCCGAAAGTAACCGTCTTTAGCTCGTAAATACTGATTGGTTCATTTTGACATGTACGAAAAACTATTCTTGGGTAATTCGTTTGGTTATAGTCCACAAGAAAAGTCTCCAGCGGAGAATCAAAACTGGTAAATCAGACTGAAGCACTGGCCCTGGAAGAAGAATATAGTTCAGGCTAACACCATTGGCTGAAGACGACGAAGCATTAAAAACAACCCTAACCTTTGTTGTAGTACTCTCTTCTTTTACCACAGCGTGATGTGGTAAATAGTAACTGTCGACTGCATCTGCCGACTGGATTGCATCAATTTGAGACATATGACCCATTATCTCGTATTCCATGATGACTCTGTTGTACTCCTTCTGTAAGTCTGGATTTTTCCTGAGTCTAGTCTCATTCTTGTAGAACTGGGAGAACGCAATTTTGAGTGATGAACCCAAGTTGATGTCAGCAGGGAACTCCTCCTTGAATGGAAGCGAAACGATGTACCTTCCGTCTGGATTTCGCTGTGTGGTACGCTTGTACAGCTCCTCGCACTTTGTTTCCTCAGCTGTTGGAGTTTTATTTCTTGGAAGATCCTCAAGTTCCCAGAAAGAGCTTAGCTGTTTGTCAAGGGTCACTTCATTAAAGAATGAGACTCTATTGTTGGTTGGGTTGACTGCGTCAGCACGACAAGTCAGTATCCAACCAAACACTGTTTCCTATGCTAGAAGGGTACTAAGAATATTCTTCCTAATGCCACTCAAGATTATTTGGGGATAAATGTCGCCTTCAAGAACAAGATCGAGATCGAAAAATTTCTTATCCGCCAACATTAAATCCGGAAAAGCTTGTTCTGTTAGTGCGCTTACGTCGCACGTAGGTAAATTTCCGGTAAGTTTCAGAAGAACTAGCACTATAGTATCAATCGAAATCAGTGGGTCAATTGGTGACCGCAGTTGTATAGAACACGCCTCATGTACCTGCGCAGAAACTGTATTGTTGGTGCCCGGGACTTGAGCATGCATTTTCTTTGTTGGCAGGTTGATTCTGCGTCTGAGCCTCTCCGTAATGAAGGAACACTCAGAGCCACAATCAATTAGCGCTCTAGCTGCATAGTTTGTGCACGAGCTGTCCCTAGTAAAACACATTTGCTAGTATTAGCGTGATGCGATTGAACCCGTTTTACAACTTTATTGTTCCCCTTTGAAGCTTGATTTCTCAATTGTGCCTGTCTAGAAGTCGATGGTAAATTGTCCGCAGGATTTGCAGTATTTTCCCTGCTAGGCGGTGCTGTCTGATTATGAAGGAGCGTGTGGTGTCGAGAATGGCAATTGGCGCAATTGTATCAACTCGTGCATTTCGACACCGTATGTCCAAAAGACAGGCAGTTAAAACAACTATTGTTTTTTCTAACAAACTAAATTCAGCTACAGACATTTTCAGAAATTTTGGGCACATATGAATTCTATGCTCGTTGCTTTGGCACATTTTACACATGTATTTGGCGACACTAGTTTGAAAAGTGCCAAGTTTCTTATGAGAAGGTTCAGAGGAATGCTTATGACTTTGCACTTTTGAAAACTTCGAAGTCTTGATTCCTCTTAAACCTGAGACCGATTCTAACGTTTGAAACCTGCTTGAAAGGAATCGGTCCATATCTGACCACTTGGATATTTCTGTCTTATTTTCTACCGATTGTTCCCACAGCGAAAGGGTTTCCTCAGGTAGTTTAGTAGAACACAGATACGTAATAATAGGATCCCAGTTTGAAATGTCAATTTGGTGACTTTCTAGGGACGATATACAATTATTAATGTCCCTTTGCAATTGTTTAATTGAGCTCCCACATTCGCTCTCAACAGTATTCAAGTTGAAGAGAATCTTCAACTGAGTGTTAACTAGGATCCTCTTATTCTCGTATCTGTCGCAAAGATTCTTTCAGGCTGTGTTAAAGCCTTCATTCGTTAAATCGCATTTCTTCACAATTTCTTTGGCTTCAGCCTGCGTTTTCTGATTCAGATAATAAAGCTTCTGTATGGGTGTAAGCCGTTTGTTCAATATATAAATGGCCGTGAACATGTCACGAAAAGTTGGCCACCACAGATAGTCACCTTTAAAACGTCAATATCGCAAGGTGGAAGATGCAAACTATGCGACGCGAGTGACATCTCGTCACTTTCCTTTTCTGATTTTTCCAACTTTTCAGAATATTCATTAATTTTTGTCATACACCGCAAAAAAGCTGCGTAGCAGATCTTATTTTCTTTCTTATAGTGCTAAGATCTTTAGCACTAGTTGATTCTGTAATTAGAAGTTCGTCAAAGATGCCTTTGGTTTTCTCCCACATGACACTAAGCTCACATTGCTGAATTTTCAGCGAATGTTTTGTGTGTTCACTTGTATGTGTGCTAAGAAAATCCGTGTCAAACTGTATGACCGAATCTGCTAAGCGGATGTCTGCTTCCATTTTATATTTTTTGAGTACTTATTTAAGAAATAACAACTTCACAAGAAACTTTTGGAAGTATCTCTATGAAAACTAACTCAAGAAATGCCAATTTTCCAACCTTAAAGTAAGCACAAAATGAAAATCCTATGTCAAGGTAACCCGAATGTATATACACAATGTATATTAACAGAATGCACCACCAAATATACCACCAATTCAACCAAAAATTAATAAAAAATCTCTTAATTTTCCTTAAAAATTGTATTTTTACACTTTCTGTGTTTATTTGCACCGATTCAGAAATATAATAAGCGTTTTTAAAATAAACGTATGTGTTTGGAATTGCTCGCCAACCAAACAGTGATATATATATGTATGTATGTACGCTCGCTTTATATGACAAGTGCAAATAATGTGTGCTGGTGTATGGCGCGGAGGCATGGACAATGAAAACATCTGATGAAGCGGCTCTTGGAGTTTTCGAGAGAAAGATTCTGCGAAAGATTTACGGGCCTTTGCGCGTTGGCAATGGCGAGTACCGCAGACGATTTAACGATGA
>JAPVRG010199091.1:0-10123 GCA_029783565.1 Rhagoletis cerasi | reverse complement strand
GACGAGAGAGGACTTTACTTCTCAATTGCCTACTCAGTCCAAAGTAGCACTTGTTGGCAAGAGTGATTCTCCGTTGGATTTCAAGGCTGACACTATTGGTGTTAATGCTGGTTCCCAGATAAACGAAGTTGTCTACTTTTTCAAACTTGTAACTGTTAACAGTGACGTGGATGCCAAGAAGCGTATGCTCTGACTGTTTGTGTGATGACAGGAGATACTTCGTTGTGTGTAGTTTGGTAGCTCATTAAATTTAAGCATACTAAAATGCCAGAATTTGGTAATTTTTTCCATTTATTGTACATTTTTGCAAGGAATGACCTATGTTTCTATAAAAAATATATAAAATTAATTTACTTAGACACAGCTGAATTAAGTCAGGCAAAATCAATGGTGACATTTTTTTTGAAATGAACTGTACATTTGAAAAAATTTTTGTTGAATTTTTGGATCTCTAATTGAGATTTATAGATACATCGCATCCTCCAAAGTCCGTAAATTATTGCAATAAGACTTCACTAAATACGCGCGTGGCGAAATCTCACGCAATCGAGTCCAGCTAGTATTTATTACAAAATTATCATGGAACTTATTTCTGACACATCTTATGTCATGATGGTAGTATTTTTTCGACATACTTTCCATGGAACTTATGTCAGGCTTCCGCGGCACCTAAGTCCTTGGAAGTCTTTACGAAGTCGATAAAAAAGAGATTATGAGAACGAAAAATTATATTGAAGAGGACACAAGGTCGAAACGAGTTTGTCTCCAAACCAAAATTGACAAGGGATGACGGAAACTCGTTCTACAGTAGACATTAAAGAGAGACCTTAACGGCTCCCAATAGCGACTAGCATGGCGAGTGATTATACTACATCGAAGGGGAACTCAATTACAAAGCTTTGTTTGACTTATACGCGTAATTTTTTGGTAGCCCCCTAAAAGTATAATTAGCATTCTTCTTCGGGCATGATGTGCAACTTGTAGAGCGTGATTTTTGTTCTTCGAGAGAGGACTCTACTTTTCAATTGCCTACCGAGTCCAAAGTAGGACCTGTTGGCAAGAGTTATTCTTCGCTTGATCCCCAGGCCTATTAGGGCTGTTTAGACAAATTACTGCACCAATTTAAAGTTTTAACCGCCAACAGTAACGTGTGTTCCGATACGTGAAGACTTTTTATGTGTTGCCAGGAGGTACTTTATTTTGTCTCCTTTGGCCGACCACTTTAGTTTCTTTTTCTAACCTGAAAAATGCTGCGCGGACATTCCTGGATTTCAGACCAACAACGATATCAATGTCATCTGCACACGCCAGCGTTGCCGTTCTCTTGCTGCATATGGTGCCGCTGAGATTAGCAGCTATTATAACGCTTTTCAGCATCAGTTTGAAACTATGTTTGGTCTCAAAAGGCACAGAAAAGTACTTCCCAGTTTTAACGGAGCTCTGAATTTTGTGCTCATCGTCTCTCTATATAGCCATATTAGTTTTGCAGGGATCCCAAACTTAGGCATGGCGTCGCAGGGGCAGATAGGTTCTCTTCGTGCTATTAAAAGCAGCAATCGACAAAAATATGGTGTTTGTGGAAAACACACTTTATAAGCATTATTAAGAAGGCTTATTCCGCGATAATTGGCGCAAACGCTGGGACATTTTTGGTAGTTTGGACAAAGTACACTGAGATTACAATCTTCGGGCATGTATTCGTCAAACCAAATTATGCTTAAGAGCTGGTACATGCGTCCGCAGGCTTTGAGCAGCTCAACCATTTTACCGTTGGATCTGGGGACCTTTTTAAGTCACCTTATTGCTGTTTTTACCTCGTCTTGGTAGAGTGGAGGGACGTGAGATTCGTCCCTATACATTGGTTCGGGCTCTTCTTCATTAAACGTGCCATCTTTGTCACCATTCAAAAGCATTGAGAGGTGTTGCCTCCATATCTCAAGTGTACTCTGGACATTTGTTACCAGATTTCCCTCTTCGACTTTACATGAACCCGCTCCGGTCTTGAGACCATTATATTGTTGCTTTATTTTCCGATAGAATTCTCCAGCCGTATTTCGGTTTTACAGCATCTCAATCTCTTCGCACAACGTCTTTCTCCTTTTTGAAAATAAGTCTCTCCTCCCTCCTCCGCTCCCGGTATCATTCAATTGAAGCTCGCGTAGCTATTGGCTGCAGGATGGCTTTGTATACTGTTTATTCCTCTGCAACAGCATCATGGTACTCGTCGTTATACCAGTTATTCCTACGTGGGCGGTAGTATCCAACTACCTCTTCCGCAGCGGCACGGCGAGATTGGGAAATGGATTCTCATTGCTCGTTTATATCCGGTCGATGAAGAGTTTATTATTTAAGCAGGACTGAGAATCGATCGCGGAATTTCCCGGCTGCCCTTGTGACTGCCGCTTCTTTCATCGCACTGCCTGCCGCACGTTCTTCATTGCACAGAAGCACATGCGGACCTTGGCTGCAATAAGGTAGTGATCCGAGTCGATGTTGACTCCTCGGATAGAATGCACGTCAAAAACGCTCGAAGTGTATCTTCTGTCTATCGCAACGTGATCAATTCCGTTCTTCTTTGTTTGATCAGGGGACACCCAAGTGGCTTTAAGGATATTTCGATGCTGGCGTCTGCTACTACTATTTAGTCCGTGCTGAGGCGAAGTCATAAAGGCTGAACTTTCCGACTGTTGGATCAAAAATATCTTCTTTACCCACCTTAGCGTTAAAGTCGCCAAGCACCATTTTAGCATCGTGGCGGGGGCAGTGCTCATATGCTTCCCCTAAGTGCTCGTAGAATTTCTACATTCTCCTTCTGCTCCGTCGGGGTGTGCGCAAAAATGGAGCTTATCTAGTTGAATTTTGCATTGATACCGACTGTGACAAATCCTTCACTGATGGAAGTGAACCTGGAGACGAGGTGTCGTAGTCTCAGCCGAACCATAAATCCCATACCAAATTTGTGCGCCGTCTCATGACAGCCATATTTAATGTCATACGCTGCATATTTCATGCAGACGTCTCCCGTCCATCGAATTTCCTGGATTTCGGTGATGTCAGCCTTGTATTTTTTGAGAACATCCCGCAGTTGGATAGGAGCACCTCCCCTATAGACGCCCCGGACATTCCAGGTGCACATACGTAAATAATAGTCCTTATTACGTCTTTCTTGAATCTTTCATTGGTTTAAATGTTTTACGTGGTGGGTCCCATCCCCATTGCTGGGATGGTTTTTCTTAACCGAATACACGTTTATATAGCGAGCCGCTTGCTCCAAACAGACGCCCTCAAGCAGCCGCACCTACTGGTGAATACACACTTCTGACTCCAGTGAGCCTTTAAACCGAATCAGTCGGATTGGGCTCAACAAAGCTCCTTCTCTTTCTGCCATGACCCAAGGTTCGCATCTCGTACATGGGTTGTCTAGAGTGTACGTACGAGGACGCAAGAGCCGGGACTAAGTATAGCCGTGCAACTGTAACTTCATGACTTGTGGGAAATACATTTTTCGAAGTTTTCTGGTTTTCAATACTGAAATTGAGACGCATGGAATATGACCAGGTAACACATGTAGTTATAAGTGCACAGGTAAACTTTCATACCTAAGTACTTCTGATCTAATTTTATTCACTTCAATATATATCGTCGAATTTTATTGCAAGAACTTCTAATTGGTATGCCTTCCCTTCTGCTCGTAAGCCTAGCTAAATACTACTGCGCCAGAATTCCCCCCGCGTAGTGCACATAAAATACCGTAATTTCATTATATATGCCGTTTAACCTGTTTTTTTTCACACCAACAAGACAAACTGTAGTAGTATAATTCACTGCTGGCATAGTTCCATTTAGTATTTCACGTTTGCTCTATGTTACCAGCCATTGAGCCATTTCGTGCGACAAGTTTCAGCCGTCAGCATTTAGCGTAATTTTCAAACCTCTGCTCCATCACTGCTGTCGTATGGTTTTAGACTAGCTCACTTAAGTCTATTAAGCAGTAACTGGCGACATTCATTTCAGCCAACTTGTTCACACTACCAAATAATATCGACGAATAATTTTTTTGTTTCTTTCTTTAAGGCCGGAATATCAGTTAGCTGTCGTCAATATCGCAAGTTTTTGTAGAAAATTCTATGATGGAGTCACTGTTGAATTGCTTTCTCGAACACATTTATTCGACTTGTTGCCTTATTTTGCTATTTAAAAAACTGTTAACAAATACCTACAACATAGATATTTGACTTCTTGAATGTATTTGCTCATGTTCGTATACGAGTGGCTCTCACAATTTGTGTTATTATCGTTTATTCTTGTCGGAGCACTTTTAATTCTAAGCGTTTATTGCTAGAAAGCAGCTGTTAATTTCGGTTTGTACAGTCGCGTGTTTATATTTTTCATTTTCATTTTTTATACTAATTTTTGGGAAGCGGAACTGGCTGTGAAATCAAGTAAAATGCACACATTCGGTCATTTCCACTGACGGCAAAATATTTGTGTTTTTTGGTAATACCCCCACTGTTACTGCTTCATCACTCACTACCGGATTTTTATTGCGCCTTTTGATTTAAATTCCTACATCTTTTTTACTGTTTCGCACTTTTTACTTATGTATTTGAAATTTTGTTGTACTCGTATTAAGTTTGCGGGTTTGAGTGAAGTGAATGTGAAATGAAATGGTTGTTCAAAATTAAAATGTCGAATTTCAAATTTGTCTCACACACATTTCTTTATTTTCATGCATCAGTGTTTATAATTAAATACGAGTATGTATGTATGTGCGTACATATTTATGTGCACAACAATAGCTTTAATTTAGATCCGGTTTAGTAGTGCATTTATGCAGAATATAAATTCGAATCAATTTTGTTGCCAACCAATATTTTATTAAACATTGGTAACTCCAAGAATGTACTTATTATATAAAATAAGTAGTAAAATATTGAATACATCTTAAGAATAAAATAACCCGAACAGGAAGCCAACTTCGTATTTCACTTTAAGTTTAATATACTTATGTATACTATTGACAAAGAAAAGGTTTGTGAAAAGAATTTTTAGTGAAAAAGTAGTAACTAAAATAGAGTTGTTAATATTTGAACTACATAAAGCTCTTAGCTGCATTTGTCTTAACTGTATCATCCCTGCAAGCCATACTTTCAGAGTTTTCTGAATAATAGAGAAATTTTAAAGAATTTGTAAAGAAATCAATATTTCCTTTCCGGTTTTACGCCGAATTTTCTAAAATTAAATTTATTGTGTACACTTCGATTTGCTTACGAAATTTCGGAAGAAAATCGGTGCGATGTGAGGAGCTTTCTCGGATTTTATTCAAAATTTTTTTAGATTTCTTTTAAAAAATCGTACAGAAATTTCTTTACGAGTTCGTATCAACCACTTCATATGATTTTCTTTAAAGATTCGTACAAAAATCTGAACAAATATCCGATATTCTTAAAGATTTCGGTAAGATTTCGGGAACTTTGGTTTGCAGGGGTAACAGCGTAAAACTTATATAATCGAGCTAAGGAGCGATTCCGGTTCAAGACGAAATTTTCTCTCCTCTTTGAAAAACTTAATGCTGCATAAATAAGTAAACTATATTAGTATATATGTAGATAGCTTGTAGTTCACGGGATTCACCAAGGGATTTTGCTCTATCTTATCAAAATTTATTTTTATAGTCGGTTGAGTTCTTAAATTTTTGGTCAAAAATCTAACTAAAATACCTGTCATGGTAAACTTTAGCGGGAAATTTTTTCACTAAAATTTTCAGCCCAGTATTAAACTTACTGCTCCACTTAATTAGAAAAAACGCTGGTCTCTCTTGTTTTCAACAAGTCCCGCATATCAAGCTTTAGAATCCTCGCGACTGGCCTCACAGTATTTTAGCAGCAAAGCAGCTCGAAAGTTCAAGTGGCAGATGGTAAATCATAGATGTCAGGTGCCGTTTGCGCCATAAAATCAGTCAAAAGCGGCCAATGTTGTGGAAGGACAATTCTTGGATTTTGCATGACTATAATGTACCTAATGGCCGCCAATGTGGCCGTTTTGTTCCAATCGGATCCAAAGTGATATGTTAAAGGATAATTTCGGAAGGATGCTTTTTTCACGCAATAATTTCATAATACCAAACAGGTATGCATTGCGCAGAGTAACACTAATTTTGGTGCGGCAAATGTTAAACTTATTTTTGATAGATTTTCTTGTGCTGAATACGAATCCGTAGGTTAAAGTTTCCATCAGTTCCAGATTTTGAGAAATACGTGGTGGGAGTGTGAAAAAATCGCGTTTTTCGCAATGTTTAGAAAGCTCTAACGAAGAAACAAAAGTGATGGAACCTTCCACTTAGGCTTAAGTTAAAGCCTGAACATTGCCAAAATTCGACTTTTTAACTTAGACCACGTTTTTCCCGAAATCCGGAGCTGATGGAAACTTTGTACCTACGAATTCATAATCAGCACCAAAAAAGTCGATAAAAAATAGCATTAGCATTTGTCGTACCAAAATGTGTTTCAATTTTTGTTGCCCTGTGTTTTATTATTCTCCTCAACAATAAAGCACTTCAGTCGTTTCTATTCTGTGCCAGCTAGCGCCAATTAGAAATGCCAAGTGAAGTCAATTCCTTCTCCTCCTGGTATTTCCATAGCAGAGCAAGCCAACATTTTTCTCTGCTACCCTTTAGGGGAATACGCGCAACGGACGGAACGGACTCATACAAACGGGGCTATATGGTAGTCGCCATCGCCAATGCGCAAAAGCCCATAAATCTTCTCCATAGTCTTTCTTTCGAATAAACCAAAGCCCGCCTCATGGGATATTGTCATTCATTGCGCATGCTTCTACCATGACATGAGAGCCGAAACGCGCATGCGCGTTAATTCGACTTTATTCTACATAAGAGTAGATACGGAGCATATTCACCGCCTTACTTGAAAAGCTTAGCTGGTTTGTAGTTTTCGTACCTCGTCATAGTCGGGCGATTGGATATCGATTCCGACGTTATAGACTTTGAGCTTGGGTTCATCTTCTCAGCTGTTTTTAGTGCTCTTACGATTAAACAAGATTGCCCTCCATAGTTTAAATGTTCTGGACTTCAGTCACTAGGTCGCTGTCGTTGTTGTTACAGGAGCTCGCCCTGGTCTTAAAACCTTCCGTGAGTCGCCTTTCTTTCTGATAAAAGTTTCGGTCGTTTTTCCTATCGCCCAACATTTCAAGCTCTTCGCACTCGCTTCTTTTAGACATCTTGAATAGAACGCGGACATGGACTGGACCAGTCGAGATTAGTTACTTACAAATATTCCTCTAAAATACTAATGTTCGTGTACATAGTTATGTATACATACATGTACCTTTTTGATTTTACTTTTGCGTTTAGAATCGCAATAAAAATTCTTGTTTCCTATAATTAAATTACATACATAAATATGTATGAATATTTAATACAAACATATACACAGTTGTACATTAATACCTACTACATATGTAGTCATAAAGAAATGTTTCGTATGGAAACGCTAAACTCAAAACGCAAATTAACACTCGCAGCAGCATACATGGCATCAAATCGAAACCGGTCTCTCTGGAATTCATTTCATTACAAAATTTAAAAGTTGGACAAAAGAAGAAATTATGTGTGAAGCCAGGAATTGGAGGAATAGGTACAGTTTAGAAAGGCATATATTGGCAAAGGTGAGAAGAAAGGAGACAGTTTGAGACATAACAGTAATCCAAAGCAAATCAATGCGATACGCTTGTGTGCATACATACTACATATCTATATGTAAGTACATATGTATCTAGATACATACATATGCATATACACATATTTTTTGTCCAGATATTGTCGATTTTGGAGAAAAGGTTTAGCTTCGTACTTAGACTTTTGTGGCCATCGACTAGCTCCAAAAAAAAGAGTTTATGGAGCAAAAAACTTTGTGAAAATTGGACGCAACTGCATACGTATGTATGTTCATAAAGATAATCTTCGAATAGCAAATTATTCGAATTAGAACAATTATGAAGAAAAACTTTGGCGAACTGATTCACATTTCAATTAACTTTAATTTGATTCCATTATTCGGTTTACTGAGCTCGTTTGTTTCCAGCAATACGTGCTGTGCTGAGATTTCAGCTTCCTACGTTAAAACCATAACCAACGACCCCCAGCATTGGCATAAACCGTAAAACGATACATGGAAAACGATATGGATCTGGAATATCCGGCAAAATAAGATACGCATCAATAAGGGCCCGAATCGCGGCATTCGTTATCAAATGAAAAAACAACCGACTTAATTCCCATATACAAAATTATGGGTACCGTTAATTTCTTCATGATCGAGTGATCGGAACTAAACCAAATTAGTATGGGACCACCCTCTGGGTACCACCTAAAAAAGAATTATCGAGAGCGGTTGACGTGGTCCAAAGTTATCCGGTAACATGCATAAAAAAAATATTCCCACGAATTGACAACCTACTCCTTGTTTTGTAGTTGGTCTAAAATTGCAGTTTTTTATCCACTTTATTCGAGGGAACAACATAAGTAAAGAATAATGGCGCCGTCATAATGAGAATGCTTTGCTCAAGGATGAAACTGACAGTTGAGTAGACTGTGTGTATTTCCATTGTGACCGCCAGATTGGCAACCCTTGATTCGATGAAACCAACGAACGTTGGCCAACTCTTAACTTTTGACGCAAGCAAGTCCAGCAATGCTCACTGTTTTATAGACGACGGTACTGGTGCAGATATAAAGGCGGAAATTTAATTTTTTAAACTGTTCAAGAGTTATTTGTAAAAACCTTTCACTTAGGTTCACTTTGTTTTTGATAAATTTTCGAGGGCGTAAACTGCACTTTTACCCAGGCAGCTATAAGTATCAGCTGATTTTTATTTACAAACGCAATTCCTTCGTTGTGGCGTCCCTCTACGTTACGTACGCCAATTCCTTCGCATAGTTTTCCGGTATCGGCTTACAAGTACCCATTCTGACGGCGCTATAATGATGCATAAATGAAATATGAGAGTTTACCCGTTTCGCACACAATGCAGGGTTTAGCATTACAAACAGGTGATTTTAAGTTTTTTTTATATTCGAATATCCGGTTAACCGGATATGTAGACTCTATTCGGATATCCGAATATCAACACACTATTAGGATATCCGGATATTCGGATTTTTTATTCCGATATTCGAATATCCGGATCATCCGAATACATAGTCAAAATATCCGGATAGAACTCCCAGCCCTAGTATGGATAACACTGCCCCACAAAAGAAAAAAGTGTCAAGACCTGGGAACGAGACATATGTATTTTTATACCCGAGCGCACTGTGTGCACAAGGGTATTATAACTTTGTTCACATAACGGTTGTTTGTAACAGCCTAAAAGAATCGAGAACGATATCGACATATATATACCAAAATGCTCAGAATGAAAAGAGAAATCGATTAAGCCATGTCTGTCTGTCCGTCCGTCCGTCCGTCCGTCCGCACGATAACTCGAGTAAAAATTTAGATATCTCAACGAAACTTAGTACGCGTACTTCTATTGGGATAAAGACGGATGGTATTGAAAATGGGCGAAATCGGACGATAACCACTCCCAAAAACTGCGATATTTTAGTAACTACTCAAGCTTATTGACTCAAAATTGATATATACTTCTTCTTCTTGTTTGGCGCTGAAACCGCTTAAGCGATTTTGGCCGAGTCCAACAATGCACGCCAGTTGCTTCGCTCCTGTGCCAACTGACGCCAATTGGAAATGCCAAGTGAAGCCAAGTCCTTCTCCACCTGGTCTTTCCAACGCAGAGGAGGCCTTCCTCTTTCCCTGCTACCACCAGCGGGTTTCGAGTCGAATACTTTCAGTGCTGGAGCGTCTGTATCCATTCGAACGACATGGCCAAGCCAGCGGAGCCGCTGTACTTTAATTCGCTGCTCAATGTCCATGTCGTTGTAAAGCTCGTACAGCTCATCGTTCCATCGCCTGCGATACTCGCCGTTGCCAACTCGTACAGGCCCGTAAATCTTCCGTAGAATCTTTCTCTCGACTACTCCAAGGGCCGCCTCATCGGATGTTGTCATTGTCCATGCTTCTGCGCCATATACCAGCACGGGCATGAT
>JAPVRG010199046.1:0-11772 GCA_029783565.1 Rhagoletis cerasi | reverse complement strand
TCTTAAAACAAAGCATAATACCCATATACCAAATTTCATCCAAATCGGTTAAGTCGTTCCTGAGATAGTAGTGGATATACAAATATACAAATATACAACTGTACAAATATGCAAATATACAAGAATAACTCGTTTAAAGTTATAAGATTATGGTATAATATTGCGGGTTTGGAGTATGCTTTTTTTCTGACGGTTTTACGCATTTCCTTCCATACAAAGTATGTTCAAATATTTTGTTCGTCACTAAATAGCTTTACTTGTTTTTAATTTGGAAGTGCGTATTTTGGAGTTTTGAAAGGTTTTATTGTGTCCCGCCCGTGGCAGTCACCGATAACACAGTGCTACAAAAAAAAGAGTATAGATGTATACATTTTGAGTAAATATTGATGAATCTCTTAAATTTGCTCCTTTAAGATTTTCATAAACAATTTTTAAAAATCTCAGTTTTTCACAAATTTTAATTTGAGGCTTTGGTACGAAAAAGAGTAATAAATTCGCCAACGG
Source organism: Rhagoletis cerasi (assembly GCA_029783565.1). NCBI lineage: Eukaryota > Metazoa > Arthropoda > Insecta > Diptera > Tephritidae > Rhagoletis > Rhagoletis cerasi. The sequence continues at coordinate 11,268 of JAPVRG010199046.1, read as the reverse complement.
CCTTCTTTTCTTCCCCTTTCTCTCGTGCTTCGTATCTTCCAATATACAACCTTAGCTAAGGGAGTCGTCGAAACGAGCTGTCAATACGTATGCCACCTTTAGTTATTGCATCATGTAAATACTACATATTTAGCAACTTTCACATAAATTTTCGAAATTAGCGATGTTGAAAGTTGAAAAATGAAAAAATTAAGAAAAATATGAGTTTTTTACATTTTACCCGATGAAAGCTCCCAACAGTCTAAAAGCATGTTCACACTATCGTAATTTACGGCTCATTCGTAGTTTATGTTGAAATCAAATAATTTCGCCTCAATAAATTCGTCAATAAATTAAGTTGAAATGAGATAATTTATCATAAATTGAGAAGCAAATCAAGAAAAAATCGAATTGTCATTTATTTCAGCCGCCACTGTTGAGAAAATTTGTGAAAATAATGCCTATAAGTATGCAACTATTTCTTGTTAAAACAAGTACAAACCACACACTACAGTGCACGCTCGATAACGTGAACTAATTAAAATCAAGGGAGTTCACATTAAGAAAAGTGTTCATGTTTTCGAATGTCAAAAGTAAAAAAAAGTACATTTAAATTTTTGTTCTTTTTATGCCAAACACAGGTTTCTTAGAACTCATTTTTACGCAGCAAATCTAAGGCGAAACTCCATTCTATACCAAAATTGCGACTGAAATGTTTTTCGCGTTACACGCAACCAAAAAAATGGCATAACTTACCATAAGGAGATTCCCCAAGTTCAGAATTATTTGAGCTGAATGCTAACTACATGCAAACACTGAAACGTTTATTGTTCATGTTATAGAGCTTTCTCACCTCGTTCACGTTTTAGAGTAGTCAGTGCACAAAAAAATGTGTTCACGTTTTGAGGTGTTCAAGTTTTAGAGTGTTCACGTTATCGAGCGTGCACTGTAATTAAATATCTATGGAAATCACGAAAGCAAGTGTGAACGCACTTGATTTATGTGAAGCAATTTGATCGAAACTAAGTAATTTACGCTGTAGTATGAACATAGTTTAAGTTTAAGTCCTTATAAACTATTTATGAGATTGAAAATGAAAAACGTGGAGCGCATGCAATACAAAGCGTTATATTTAATTGACAACTGTCAAACTGCACAACGCAGACCAAAAATTTCTACAGCGCAAGTACAAATTTGAGATCGATTTTAAGCGATCGATATCCACATACATACATGTATTACTTTTCATATCAATTCAAGTCTATTACGTGCGCCCCACGCTTTTCATTTTCTCACAAATTGTTTATAATGACTTGCTAAAATTTCGAAATCAAAAGTTATCAAAACAAATTCTATGGGACTGAGAAATATTATTTTCTACTTTTTAGTCCATTTATAAAAGCGTTGTATATTAAAAAGTTTATTTTATTTTAGTTATTTTTTTTATACATACGTACCTGAAGTGGATGGCCGTTCACTAATTTTGTTATTGTGTGATACAACACGAATCTAAACATTTCAGTGATTTGAATAGTTTAACACAAAAACCCAGCTGATTTCCACCGCAAAAGTGTTGTAAACGCAAAGTGACTTTCAATGTTGCTTTTTTGCTATAAAATGAGATTTTTTTGTCTCTATTCCATATGTTTAGTAAGAAATTAATTGTTGGCAATTAATCCCGGGATTTTCGGGACTTGAAAAAGACCGGGATCCCGGGGTCCCGGGATTAACATTCCTAGTGGGTACTCATGCAAAACATGTGTCAATCTGCTCGCCATATATCAAGGCTGCTTCACCTCATTTTAAATTTATCGCCGGCAACGTAGTGCACTCTGTAGATTGAGGCTGTCTTCTTAAACGCATTAATGCAAAGCATCAGTCTCTTTCATTCCTAAATCATGCCATATTGCAATAACCAAAATGCGCAACCATAAAGAATGGCAAATTTTTAATAAAGTTGCGCAAATCGGAGACTGGTATCTCCTGTGGTTAAGAAATAAAATAGATTGATGCTTTGCATTAATGCGTTTAAGAAGACAGCCGGTCTCTTGACGGCATTGTTTGTGTTCAATAAAATTATATTATTGTGGTCATGCGTTTGTTAAGCCATTATTTTAAAATAAATAAAAAAATAATAAGTGTTGTTCTTTGATCTCCTTAGCATCCTGCAAGGTAAGAACTGTCATCTAATTTTGAATTTGAAATAGTGGTTTAATGTTAGTAACTTTTCAAGTATTTAGTATAGATATCTTTTTAAAATAGAGATTTAAAAATGTATACACATGTAGACGGCTTGAAATTATTTTTTTATATTAGAATAAGATTAGTTTAGCTGCGCCTGCCTGCGTCCCTCATACATATATTATTTTTTGATTCTCTACAGAATACAATATGAAAAAACCAGACATTTTTCAAATATGGCATCAGATTTAATATTCAATCAGATTTCTTGAGATTTCTTTAGTATGCAGTTTTGTAGCCCATTAAATTCTAGCATAAAAAATGCATGTTTAGAGTTAGTCAAAAATCGCGTTGATTTTTGAGAAAAAAACATGCATACGGATACAACAATTTAATTTTAAATAATTAATTAATTTGATACAAAAACTATTTTGTAATAAGAAATCGTTTGGGTTGGTTTGTCTATACAGCGGCTTTTACTTCGCTTATTACGTCGGAATGAGTAGACCGAAATTAATGTTTTTCGCATACACACGTTTGTAAGGGATCACACTTTTGTTTAAAAACACATTATTATTTAATATTAACTAATTTTACAAAAAACAGCTGCGTTGTTTCCTTTAAAAAAGTAATAAAACCGAAGAGGTTTCTGCGCGAAAATACTGTGGCGGGGATAGTCGGAATTCTACTGAGAAGGAATTCGGTTACGAAGGCCACCTACTCGAAAGAAGGTTCTGCGTGAAAATACCGCGCCTTATAATACTTAAAACAAACGAAACGCAAGTAAAAATTCTGATTTTTGGCCATTTTTGTAAGGGCTCCCTATGGACCCATAAGGGGCCTAGGAGGTCGGAAGTTGAATTTTTGGAAATGGCAGTTCATGCCGTTTCTAATTTAAAGAGTGGAAGGTGCCACGCCCACTTCCCCTCAGCCCACGGCCCTTTTAACCGTCGGCCACATTGGAAAGCTTCCTCAGTTATTTTTACCGTTTTTTACTTATAACTTTTTCAGCATTCAAAGAAAATTAATCACGCTAGAAATTATAATTTCCTTAATTGATTTCGAACAATTTGATGTATAATTTATTTTTGTGCTTTCAATTTAAAAATTAAATTTTTTTTTAACGTTGAATGACACGGTTCCGGAGATTTGGCCATATTTAGAAATAAAAATCGCGAACGCCTTGACCGAATTATAAGATATTTGTTCTGTTTTCTTTGTCGCAATACAAGAATGGCTTAGGAAAACAAAAATTTCTAAAACTTCAAAAGGAAAAGCCGGAAAGTCAAAAAATCAAAATTTGCACCAGCTGCAAATGCAAACACTCGGCAACGGCTTGACTGATTTGGATAATTTTGTGTTTTGTTCGTCCCAATATAGATATACCAAAATAAACATAAGAAATAATATGCGATTAAACATAATTAAGTTCCCACACTGTCGGCGAGAGCATTCAGTTGGTGTCGAATATTCGTGCTCGCGCTTTTATTGCCGTCAAAATTTTCATAAAAGCGCGAGCGTAACCCCACGTTCAACACCAATTGAATGCACTCGCCGTTTCGGTTATACTCTCACCCCACTGCTCCATACACAAATGTAATTGTGTACGTGCGCCCACCTCCAGTGTTGCCGTTTTTGGACTTTTTCTACCAATCTAAATCAATTTTTTCCTCTTGGTAGGTTGGTAACCTAAAAGGAATTTTCGATGGGTGACAAAAATATTGATGTTTATTTATTTTACAAAGTTTTTGAGACTGAATCATTTATTTCATTTAATTAAGTAAAAATTAGTCAACAAGAACAAATTGTCTTACAGACTAATACAGATATTTTAACAAAAAAAATAATAATCTGAATCAATAGGAAAACTGTAATGGAATATCATTATTATAGCGATATCATAAGGCATATCTTATTCAATGCTAACAAAACTAAACGGAAAATAGAATTACATTTTAAATCTATTACTATTACTTACCTGAGAAATAAATAAATAAAATCAATCTCAAAAGATTTATAGATAGTATTGAGTTCTATCAGAGCTCTCGTGATGGGTGCATTCGCTGCATAAAGAGTTCTTATGAAGCCAATATGGAAAAAGTCAAAATAGCGAAGCGATCTAGCAGGAATCTTAAGATAGATCCTCTCCAGAAGGGAGGGGCAATCCACAACACCTCTAATGATATCAAAGACAAGGAATAGATCTCCGAGATTGTAGACATTTTAAATTAATAAGCAAGCATATTGAGTAGTATGAGGGCATGGGGTCATGAAAACGAAGAGGACGTAGAGCAAAGCCAATGAAAACTTTTTGGACATGTTCAATTCGATTTATGTGACACAAATGATACGGTCTTCAAATGAATGATGCATATTCAAGTTTTGAACGAACAAATGACGTGCAAGGACTTATAAATTCTGTACTGATTCGCCTTACAAATGCTAGCATAGCATAAGATTTCGAAATTATATAATTAATATGAATATGTAAAAGTGAACTTTGCATCGAAAATAACTACAAAGTCTAAAGTTTCATTAACCGATCTCAGACGAAAATTAGATATAAAATAAATAAAATAAAAAAAAAAACTTTTTAATATACAACGCTTTTATAAATGGGCTAAAAAGTAGAAAATAATATTTCTCAGTCCCATAGAATTTGTTTTGATAACTTTTGAATTCGAAATTTTAGCAAGTCATAAACAATTTATGAGATTGAAAATGAAAAACGTGGAGCGCATGCAATACAAAGCATTATATTTAATTGACAACTGTCAAACTACAAAACGTAGACAAAAAATGTCTACGGTGCAGGTACAAATTTGAGATCGATTTTAAGCGATCGATATCCACATACATACATGTATAACTTTTCATATCAATTCAAGTCTATTACCTGCGCCCCACGCTTTTCAATTTCAATCTCATAAATTGTTTATTATGACTTGCTAAAATTTCGAATTCAAAAGTTATCAAAACAAATTCTATGGGACTGAGAAATATTATTTTCTACTTTTTAGTCCATTTATAAAACCGTTGTGTATTAAAAAGTTTTTTTTATTTTATTTATTTTCTACTTTTTAGTCTTGTCTATATAAAATTTTGTTATATATATTGAAATGATTGAAAAATATTCTGTAACTTTGGAACTAAAAATTTGTTTCACTAGTTCGCGGTTTCAATCTCATAAATTGTTATTATGACTTGCTAAAATTTCGAATTCAAAAGTTATCAAAACAAATTCTATGGGACTGAGAAATATTATTTTCTACTTTTTAGTCCATTTATAAAACCGTTGTGTATTAAAAAGTTTTTTTTATTTTATTTATTTTCTACTTTTTAGTCTTGTCTATATAAAATTTTGTTATATATATTGAAATGATTGAAAAATATTCTGTAACTTTGGAACTAAAAATTTGTTTCACTGATCCAAAGCTCACCAAATATTGCTAGGTTCGGGGACTTAGCATAAAGTGATATGGTTATGGAATCGAAATTTTCTCCGTTTGGCAACTTTGGTATTCTGCGTTCCGTTCTGTTCCGATCAATCTTCGAAATTTACGATTATAATTATTCCACATTTCGATCGTAGTTCCGTTTTTGTAAGTTGCGAATTTGTTTTCGATTTTTATTTTCGTGGCTTTAAATAACAAATTTCCAAAAAATTTAAGTAAAACATGCTGTTGATGGTTGCAAAAATTATCATAAAGTATTATTTTTTAATATTTTGTGTGTTTGACGATATTTTTTTAAATGTTTGCAGGTCAAAAACAAGAACGCCAGGTCAATACGAAAAATTGGCTGAAAGCGACCCAAAGAGCAAGGGCAGGTGTTTAGGAAGGAGGCTGCATGTACTCTAAATGCACTTGGCCCACCACCAAAAGCATTCGTTGCTCAGCTTTAAGAAAATTAGACAGTGTCGTTGACGCGGTTGCCTGACCCATTCCGACATTATAATCTGCATCAACTCCGTGTTGGTAACTGCCTTCCGCAAAAAAACTTACAGCTACCACTACTTGGTCAAGCGGTAATACAGACGTTAAGGCACTTGATTGAGTTTCTCTTGCAAATGTAGCTAATAAAAACTTGAAAGCATCCTTATTAAGTCGCTAGTTCTTTCTGAATCTAAAAGTGTTAACCAATTAAATTGAGCTTTAGCACTTCAAACATGAATCCTCCGAACAGAATAGGTACTTTAGTATTGAAGTCCCAAACCGGCGTAATGTAGTCAGTGCTGGCTTCTATGTCATTCCATTAAGCCGGGCTCTTTTAATTTCATCCAGAACTGCTGCATGCCCGAAATTGGTTGGCTTCCATGTATTGGCTTTCCTGAGTCTGGGGGCGCTTTTTGCGGCCGTACGGTGGATAAAAATATTAAACGGTTGCAGATGAAATAACGTGTTAAGCCCTTCCTTGGGTGCGCTACTCACCGCTCCCGAGGCTTTGCACTTTTCCTATTCTTTCCTTTGTCTAGAGCTCTCCGCCACACTAAGAACCCATGGGTTGCAATTGGTCTGATGACTGTAACGTACGGTGTCAGTCCCCATTGCATTCCGAAGGTCCTCTTGGACGTGTAGTATGCTGCTAGCTGTCTCCTCAATGTTTTTGTCCAATTCAACTCAATATACTGCCCTGAATCATCCGATCTAGTCAGTATCTTCCGAAGTCTTGACGCCTTAGTTGTGGTTTCTAGCTTTCTGAAGAATTGCCAGGATTCTTTTTTCGCAACCCTAATTCTACGCGTGTTCATTGATGCAGTCGTCTTCACGGTGGCTTCGCTTGGCCTTGTTGAAGAGTTTCCGTGGCTCCGAAGTAAGTTGCCCCAGTTCTTTGCCCCACCATACCGGCTTTGATCGTGGCCGAGATATGGGACTATGATCCGAAAAAGGACAAGTGTCCGATACCCTCCACTATTTTATTCTAGTTGTAGCCGAATCAGTGACCAGTGTAATGTTATGCTGTTCTTTAGTGTCTACCACCCCCCGCTCAAAATAAAAAACTAGGACTCGACCGCCCCTGACCTGGAGAACAGGCTTCGTTGTGAGCCGCCCTGACAAGGGGGAACAGACGCACACGAAAGCCGTTCAAGCATTAAGTCATTTAGCGTTACCCACGGTGTACCGCGAGGAGGCGACATCCCTTTTATCTGGTAACCGCCCTTTTTTATCTCGAATTCAAAAATAACAGAAAATTCTACGTTCAGATAACATATTAAATGTTGGATTCAATTGCCCCTCAAGGTCATATGTATACCCAACGTCTTCTTCTTGTTTGGTGCTGTAACCGCCTAAGCAATTCTGGCCGAGTCCAACAAAGCACTTCAGTCATTTCTTGGGTACTTGAGTAAACTTGGTGAAACAAATTTTGAAAAATAGTGATTTTGATATGACCTTGAGGTTCAAATGAACCCCACGTATGATAAGTTATCTGAACGTAGAATTTTCCGTTCTTTCTGAATTCAAGATAAAAAAGGGAGGTTACCGGTTAAAAACCCATGTAGACCTTGAGAAAACCTTAAAAATTACCCCCACGGTCATTTTGCCACTCAGAATTGGAAAGCTTGATTTTTTTTTAAAGAAATTTACTTATTTTTTTTTTAATTTTACGATAAGCTAATCGTAGTTGGGTGAACCTGGTGAAAAACATTTGGGAAGAGAAGATTGATTTTCATATTGATAATTGAAACATTTTTACAATCATATGGCTTCTAAAGAAATTGTCGTCCGAATTATTATATTTTGTTCCAATAGACCAAAATACAAAATTTATACAAATTTACCATACAAGTTGGTTTGCACTCCTAATAACAATGATAAGCGAACCGTCAAACAATGCGTAGTTTTCTAAATGTTTTGTATACAACTTCATACTTAAATTTAAGATATTTATAATTAAAATTATATAAGTAACATTTGAACAAAATTGTAAATTTTTTTTATTTGGCCTTCAAAAAAAAAGTCATTGAAATAAGCAAGTATTTTTGAATTCTTCAATCACAAAAATTTTCATCTAAATTTTATGTCCAAATGTTTATAATATTTAGTATAGATAAACTACTAGTTCCTAAAATTTTCGGCCAGGAATCGCAGATACTGAAATTATTTTGCGCAATTTATTTTTATGAATCCGTAAAAAAGCAGCTTCCGAATAGCATTAATGTTGATCTACAAGTGTGCCTTCAAGGGCGTAGCGAAGCACACTGGGTATTAACTCGTAACGTATAATTACATAATGCTTTTTGCGCATATATTATATATGTAGTTACAAAATTAAACACTGTCGAAAATCTTTCAACTTCTTTCCTCTTTTATTGATTTTTTATTTTTTCTTTGACTTTTCAGGTACGTTTTATAACAAAAATCTGGCATCCAAATATATCCTCAGTAACTGGTGCAATTTGCCTGGATATTTTGAAAGACAATTGGTTAGTATTGCTGATCTATAGACATTATATTAATTTTAAATGTGAATACCATTACATTACACAGAGTTACAAGCAGGGGCGCCCAGAGGGAAGGGGCAACATGGGTAATTTTCCCCGGGCCCCGAGTACGGGGCCTCGGGCGAGCTTTAAAAAATACTGTTGTGTGCCCGCTTCTGACAAAAAGGGATGAACATGAAGAGTCCCATTCAGGGCTAATACATGTGTATGTACATTAGGATGACCCAGAACATAAGGAGCGAGTTTTTTTTTTTTTTTAATTCGGTACTAAACTGGGTCCTTTTTAGACTTTTAGGTCGATCTTGCCGAAGCATAGTTACGGATTCGGTTTAGGAAAACGAGACCTCCTCCTTTGCTCCATTATCTCGTGCTACAAAAACTTCAATACGACCTATTATACGATCCCAGATTTGTACAACTCCACTATCTACTACCGTTACACGCAACCAGCTCTACGCCTATGGGTTATCTCACTTTACTTGTAACTTTGCCAATGCGGCTTTGGGGCCTGCGGATTCTGCCTTCTTCGTTACTATGGTGTGTGACGCCTGGATGTATGTTGTTGATGTAGCGGCACTGCTAAGCCGATTAGTATATAAACAGTTGTCAAGTTCAAGTAGGCCCAAAGGTAGAGGGCTGTTATCTGAGTGGGTTCAATGGAAGCAAGGGCGAAGATAGTTGGTAGGGTGTGGGGTGCATTCAATAGCAGGAGTGGGTATTTTGGAGTAGTCTAGATTTAGAAGAATTTAACTGGTTCCAGTATCCAGGCACAGTACTACACAGCAATAATTATTTATTATAGCATTAAACATTGAAAATCTTTGAATTTTTTTTACCTCGTGCCTGTGCGTCCATGGTTACAAGATCAAAAATACATGTGTATGTACGAGTATGTATTGGAAGACCTTTTTAAGTGATGTAATGAGGTCGTAGGATTGGTCAATTAATTCACAAAATTAGTTTAAATGTTCAACTTTTTATTAAAACTATTTAGAAATTTTTACCTCAGTAACATGCTTAGCAACTTCGTTTTAACCCGTAATGCTCACACCTCCAAAAAATAGCGTAATGGTCACTCAGGGTCCAGTGGACTTTAAGCAAACAAACAGATGTCACCTACGTTCTATTTTATATATCGGCTCTAATCCTGTACTGATCCAAAGTTTACAACTTTCTCTTTGTTCTCTGATAGGTATTTACCAACTTTTAAATTACGCCGTGAATAAACGGAAATAAAACAAGTAAAGAAGTCTCAGTTGGGGCGAAACCAACCATTAAATACCCGGCGCAAGTACTAAGCATCGTTATTCACGATTCTGAAACCTACCATTACGTGGTAAACAGAGGTGGTTTTTTTCTTTTTTAAACATTTTCGATAATATGCTCAGTTAGACTTAAAGAAATAATTTAACTGTGTTTGGTAGAAATCCATATAGCGGTTACCGAGATAAACCTAAGTCGTCGGTGTCACGCCCATTTTCCAAAAGTCTATAAAAATCTTATTTCTTGTGAGATTGTGGGAGTATCAACTTTGAGTAAATTAGCGTTCCTAAATTTCGAAGTTATCATATTTCTGAAATTTACCGTTATATAAAAAGTTGGCGTAGTTTTTTAGCCCGATTTCAAACATTACGTACATTAATAATACCGCTTTTGGTAGAAATTAATAAAACGGTTACCGAGATACACATATATAATCGTAAGTGGGAGGTGCCACGCTCATTTCATAATAATTTGTTATAATCGTGTTTCTTGCAAACATAAATTTTGAGTAAATTAGCTTCAGTATTACTGATTTATCGCAGATTTCGTATTTCTGTGAATTACCGTTGTATGGGGAGTGGGCGTGGTTATTGTCCGATTTCAAAACTTTTCAACCCTTTTCTATGTTGGACCAAGGTCAACACTTGTGTCAAGTTTGGTAGAAATTGGTGAAGAGATTACCGATTTACACATATAAATTCATAAGTGGGCGGGACTACGCCATTTTCAAAGGTTTATAATATTCTTATTACTCGCTAATAGATCATTGTAAACATCAATTTTAAGTGAAGAAGCTTCAGTAGTTACTAAAATATCACAGTTTTTATATTTCTAAGAAGTAGGCGAGGTTTTAGATGAGGTGAGGTAATTATGCCCGGGGGAGAAACAGAAATTTTGAGCGAATTGCATCTGTATGTGTGATCATTAAGAGAGAACTCACTAATGTGAGACCCCATGGCTGCCAACTTTCTTAAAAGCACCAAAACTTGGGAAAAATCCAAAAATCAGAATTTTTTCAGTAAAATTAATAATGAATCTACATATACGACATTATATAGTGATCTGCCCAAAATAGAAGTACTGTTATATTATTAAAAACCAAAATAAAAAGTAACCCACTAATAACGATTTTAAATTTTTATAGAACCAATTAAATTTTTACTTTAATTAAATCATAATATATCTTTTATTTGAAACAATGCCTTTATATACATGTGTGTACGTATAAAAACATTTTCGTATCCAGAATAAAATGCACTAAATAGGCACTGAACATTGCGGAAAAAGTATTCGAATAGAATAAAAAAGGAACTCAAGTTACCTCAAATAATGAAAGAAAATCGTTCGCGGGAAGACCATTGAAATTAGGTAAATTTTTTCAGAAAATTTTGGGAATCACCTTT
>JAPVRG010199035.1:0-22814 GCA_029783565.1 Rhagoletis cerasi | reverse complement strand
AAAAAATTCAAATAATTTGAATATAACAATTTTGAGAAAATAGTCAATTTTAAATTTTTGAGCTTGGTATGTACAAACACTGGTTGATAAATAATAATCTTAAACGATTCGAATATTTCTTTAAGATCGATAAAAAAAAATTTTTTTCGAACATGCCATAAGGCTTTCGCACGTGCATAGGAAAAAAACTGTACATGTAACATTATCTGGAAAAATTTTTGAAATTTCAATATGGATTGGATTTTTTTCGCAATTGAAAAAATTTATACATACATATTTCAGTGCTACATATATGATATGGTGTAAGATGTCGAGTTAATTTTCGAATTTTTTGAACTTGAAAAAAAAAATCGAAGTCATTAGAAAAAGTACAAGTGTTTTGAAAAGAATATGCATAGTAATTTATGAATTTTCGAACTTGATGCGGTTAATAACGCTTTTATGTAAAAAATTTCTTTCAAGTCAATAAAGGAAATAATATTTTTCTCAAAATAAAAATTTTTTAATTGGTTTCGAATGCCGAAAAAATAACGTAATGCATGAATATAATATTTTACGAACGGTTTTTTCAGTAACGCTCCTTTATACTAAAAAATCTTGCTTTATTAATGTGCCCGCATTTGTTAAAAAAGGCTACCAGCAAGTCTAGCAATTATTTATAAAAACTAAAAAAAATCCTAACAGAGTTAAAACTTCAATGTGTGCATTTGCAAATAGATATTTTTTTGATCCCTTACATTTCATATCACTAATACATTATTCTCACTCCCACCTCGCCAGCAACCCTACGGCTCTCAGCAACATCTCAGCGAGAATTTCAATCAAATGCCAATGCAGCCGCACAATTTCGGTTCGACGCCGCATCTAGCACATTCCTCTTTCAGTCCGCATGCCAATCTCTACAATTCACGTCCGCCCAGTCGTGATCCCTACCAGCAACAAATGCCATCAATGCCAATGCAATACATCAACGAACATGGCCAATATGTGCCTCAGCAACAACAACAACAAATGCCACCAATGATGCAGCAACAACAACACTATATGCAACCGCAAAAAGTGTACGCCGAGAATATGGTTCCTTACAACAACCACGTCTACGGTGGTCCGCCCGGCCCGCCACAATATGCGCCGCACCACAATCAAACACCTCCACAATACATGAATCGCGCTAGTATGTACGATGATTACGGACGTGATCCAAGTTCACCACAACCGAATCCCATGTATCCACACGAAATGTCACCACAACCTTCGCAGCCGCAACGACGCACCTGGAATCAATCAGTATACGAGCAACAGCAACAACAACAGCACTACCAGCAACCGCAAGCGCCATTGGTGGATGTGAATGCTTGGCAGCAGCAGAAGCAGCGTTCCTGCTTGCCCATGGAGGGCAACTACACCTGGAAGAAATCCAATCAAATGCAGAATAATAACGGACGCGAAGGTTTTGTGTTGCATCAAAATGATGGTGGCGGTGAGTTCCAACATCTCTTCCGCTCTTCGCCACAACATATGCAACACAACAGCGATGGGGGCGGCGGTGGCGGTGGTTTGCAGCGCCAGCATTCTGTAAGTAATATGCCAATGGCAACGAAACAAGTGGCAACGACAGCGGCGTCTTCCTCCAATTCATCGGGTGGACAGCAGTTATCCGACGATATGATGGCGCCGCAAAGTATATGCTTTATCGGCGACGAGGATGATGTTGAGGAGCTTGAGCGCAATATTATCGAATCCATGCAGAATACGCGAATATCTGACTATGCACACAAGCAGCAACAAATGCACCAACAACAGCAGCAGCATTACCAACAACACGGTAGTGACGGCAGCTACGATGGTGGCAACGAGATACTTGCGCAAAAGCTGCACATAACGAGCGGCAACCTCACGTACCGCATCCCTTCGCCGTCCAGACCCGCTGTAAACGCCAATAATTTTCAGGTAACGAAGATGGTAAATATGAAAAATTGCTATGCCTACGCCAGTATTATTAACTGCCGATACCGGCTGTGCTCTCGTTTAGGATCCTCGTGATACGAAAACCGAAAAAGGCTTTTACATATCTTTCGATGACAACCAACCCAAGCGTCCCAAGCCACCCTTGCGTGCGAAACGTTCGCCAAAGAAGGAAAAAAGTATGGACAGCACCGACCATCAGGTGGTCAGCAGAATGGAGCCACTTAGTCGTTCGCACAGCATTAGCGAAGACAACAATCCGACTTACAACGGCGGTTCGATGCATGGCGGTAGCGGCAGTGGCATCGGACGGCAATACTCTGGCACTAATTTGGATGCGATTAAGAATGGCAACAAAATGGGCGGGATTAATACGGCTACATATAACAAATACACGGACACGCCCATACAGATACGCCAAGAAGACCTCAATAGCCAAAAAACGTCAGCGCAGCCACGCTCGTCAATGCACCAATTCAGTTCGGCAGCTACAGCGGCAGCAGCGGCGCTGTCGTCCTCACCCACACGCAGCCAACAGAATGCGAATATAGCTGGCGGCAGTGGCAGCAGCAGCAGCCAGGCGTTGGTGATTGGCACCGATGTGAGCAACTTGGATCGCGTAAGTTGTCGTTCAGTTGAGGATTGAAAAATAAATGCTGTTTTTTATGTAGGAGATTCGAGCTTAAGAATAAAGGGAAAATAAGGGTTTCAAACTTGAGCAAACTGTTAGAAAAAAAATGAAATATGTGATTGGTTTCTGGGGACAAAACCCTAATTTTAACAGTTTTGGGAAAAAATAATAAAATGTATGATTAATTTTTGCTTTCCAGGAATCTATCGATGAAATGGAGCGCCGCAAGGAAAAAATTATGTTGCAATCATTGCAGCGCCGCCAGCAGCAAGAAGAAGCGAAAGCGCGCAAGGAAATCGAAGCGGCACGTAAACGCGAACTGGAGCGCGAGAAGGAAGAGGAGAAGGTGCGCAAAAAAGAAGAGCAAATGGCGCGGCGAGCGGCAATTTTAGAGCAACATCGCTTGAAGAAGGCCATCGAAGAGGCCGAGCGAGAGGTACACAAATTACTACGAATTTCCTCTACACATTCTTTAACATTAACATAAATACATACCCACTTTAGGGCAAAGTGCTCGATCGCGCTGAGCTATCAATGAAGCAGACAACACAAAATACAGCAACGCCGCGTTTACGACAGACGCGCATTACGCGTCCACGTCCCAAGACCATACATGTCGATGATGGTTCGGTTGATTTGAGTGAGGCATCGAGTATTTCTAGTCGTAGTAAAAAAGGTTCTAGTACCAATCTTACAGGTGAGTTAGTTAGAGAGCAAGCGAACGCTTAGTTGTGTTGGCGAGCTGCATTTTGCATTACTGTTGTAAATTTTGCTGGTTGCGTTTTGTAAATGTATCCTGTTTTGCTCGATCCAATTTCAAAACTATTTATGTACATAACTTACATGCCTTACATTCTTCTGGCTGTTTGTACTTCTTGAATGTTGTCATTTTTTTTTGTTTAAACTGTACACAAAAATCTGATTTATCACATTGAGTGTCAAGCGAATTTGACAAAAATCTTCACCGGAGCCCAAGCAGGTTTTAATCAAACAAAAAATGTACCTCCGAGTTTTTATCATAAAGCCGACAAAAATCATCATAACGCTATGAAAATTGGACCAAAATGTTTTATGAATATCAGACTACGCTGAAAACAAACAAAAAATTCATGTAGTTTCGCATGAAGGCGAACGACAAGGTCGAATGTGAAACAACCCCTGTCGAACGCTTTCGTGCGACGTGGCACCCCAGGAAGTATTAGGTGTCGTAAAAAAAGACATGCCGCATGGCACTCAATGTGTTAAAGTTCAAAATTTTGCGCACACAAATCCACTCATATCACAAATAAAATATAATATATACTTTTGCACCATTTTGAGCACAATGCGAGTCGAAATTGAATTTTCCGATTTTTTGAACCTATACAAATTTCAAAAGTCTTCCAAAAACAGCATATCATATGGAAAGAGGTTAACGCGAGAAATCGATCAATTGTAATTTAAGAACTTGAATTTTCAAAACAAAAAAAGTTAATCTGCAAGCAGTTTATTTCGTTCGTGCATGGGAAATGTTGGGCTTAAGTTCGAAATTTTCAACCATGTGAAATAAGTGAGTTGATGGAACCGAACTCCAATGTTCCAATTGTAAATTTGATGAACTGAAGAAAATTTGTTTTTCGAATTGACGAAAAAAGTTCAATTAGTTCGAATTTTTTAACTCCAAAAAATATCGTTCAGTTAATAAATGTATTACATATATTCCTTAAAGTACAGTTAAAGAACTTATTTTTCTCCAAACCAAATTTGACAAGGGATGACGGAAATTCGTTCCAAAATACATCATACACCCACCCTGTCGGAAACTACCACAACCAAAAAGAATAACTTATTTTCCAATTTCCGGAGCTAAGAAATAGTCAACTTTTTCGGAAATGAGCTATTATAATGCAGTAAAAATACCAAATTTCAAACTTCGAATTTTTCGAAATCACAATTTGTATTTTTCGAATATAAGAAATTAGTGAGTTAAAACTAGTATGTTTGAGTTTTATGAGCGAAGTAAACGCCGAATTTTTCGAAATCACTGTTTAGCTTGAGTTAGGTTGTCCTTAAAATATGACGCTCAACATATAGCTGTGAAACGTCACTGAAACATTGTCTGTGCAAACCCATTGTGTTGGTTCCCTAGAGAGCGTCGATCGTAAGCAGAATGCCTTGTACACCCACCACAAGCGACATATTACAGCCGTCATATTACGGCGCCGCATTCTTAGGAAACCCTTGCTTTAGTGAGTACGAAGTATAAAGATGGTAGTCAAAATTTTATTTTCGAGTTTTTGCGATCTTATAGTCAAATTTTCCAAATCACCATGATGAATAGCTCAGTCCGAATTTTAATCTTCGAAGTTTTCGAACTTCTAAAATTAAAACTGAAGTTTTTGATTTTTGGTCGACTTTTGTTGGTAAATAAGTTCCATTACAAAGCTTTTTATTAAAACATTTTTTTTTGTGAAATGCTCTATATATTTCAAGCACATTTTCTTAAACAACTTATGAAATTTATTACGAATTGCACTCTCATACTAGTAAGAATGCTTTTTTAAGACTTTGAAAGAGTTATGAGTTATACATTTTTTCGCGACTCGCAGTTTTATTTATAAATAGTTATACATATATTATTTTCCTAATTAAAGGGTGCGTTTTCATTATTCGGATTATTAATTTGTTTTAATTGCTTATGTAAATTTTTATATACATATACATATACATATGTATATCTATTTGTGCAATTGTGTATTTTGTTCTTTTGATCCTTCAAAACGTCTTAGTGTCGTGCTACCAAAGTGTTTCTCTTTTTTCGCTCATTTCAAAATCCATCAGCAGAATGCGAGGCATGCAAGCAACGACATCAAATAGTGCTTTTATTTGTCATTTCTTAATTTGTTAACTTAACATTTATTTATATATTTATATATTTCGTTGTGTGTTAATTTTTCGACAATTGGCTTCTGTTGTTCGCGTGCTGCATACTCTGTGTAGCCTATGGTACGTTGAGCAATTCCAACACCCTGAGACGAGATTTTTATAGAGGCTCGCACGATTCTCTGACCGTGAAAGGTAAATAATCTACTAATTCACAAAATAAGTTAAAAAATATATCTGTTTATTGCTAAAAAACGGATTATGCTCAATCTAGTACTAATTAAGAAAAAGCAAAAAGGAAATCGTTGAATTTTCTATAGCCATTTGCAAATATTGTATGCATTGCACAAGTATGCGTCCATGCAGGAGATGTCGCTTCTCAACAGTATTTGCATACATACTTAACATTACAAATTACATACATACATTAAAAACTAATTTGAATATAAGTGTGTATAAGCAACTGAAAGCAACTCACCCGAATGCACTCACAAGCAGCTTTATAACCAGAGAGCAGCAGCTTTTTAATTCACTAAAGCAAAATTTAAATTGTATTGAGATTTTTATTGTTTATGCGCTGCGTGTGCGTATGCATATGTTTCTTACTTTTTAGCAAAACGTTAAGAATCTGGCTTATTTCAATGCTAAAGAGCTTCATTTTATTTGTGTTTGATTGTTTTTTTTTTTTTCAAGTTTTAAAAGTATCGAGCCCTAACCGCCAAAATAACGTAAGCGACACTTTTTCAAAATTTTTCTTTTTGATGCAGAAATGTTCCTAGTTTATTGAAATGCATTTTTGCATCAAAAAGAAAATTTTGTAAAAAAATGTCGCTTACGTTATTTTGGCGGTTAGAACTCGGTATAATAGCTTGAGTTCAAAAATTAGTTTAACCAAGTTTGTGTTTGCATTTTTGTTGTGTAGATATATTGTGTTTATATTGTTTTTTAATATTTTGTTTATATTTTATGATATAAGTTCTATGCATCATTATAATAAAAAAAGTATAGTGCGCCTAAAAATAAGTTACACCTTTTAAAACGTACTGTTACGATTATCCTTTGATCCTCGATGATTTCCCAAATCCTTCGGCTTCGGTTCCTTGGATTGTTTAATCAAAATGCCCAAATTACAGTACATCTAACTTAATTATACAACAAAATTTTACAATACTTGGTAACTTCAAATTTACTGATAGCTTGCTTATTCGCAACTTAACTCGTAGCTTTCTGTTTTAAAACTGAAATCCCCGTGCTTTGTAGCAACGCCTTTATGAACCCGCGCCGCTGTGCACTCATGGCAACTCTAGAATGTTCTTATCGAAAGCTCTCGTTACCAAATATTCCGTTTTCTCTGGAACTGTGTCTGGAACCATCTGTCATTCTTCTCTGTTTTGGTTAAGCCTGTCATTCGTGCTTTGCAGTATTCCCCACAGTACGTTGTTTACCATGGTGCAATAATATAAATTCGCCTTGTTGTTTACTTTAATAATTTTTTAACTTAATTCCGCACAGACAATGAAACATATGTTTCTGAGATCTATGTTCTGTCAAAAAAAAAAAAACACAAACTATTTATTATTCTTCCAAATTTATTGTATCAATCATAAAACCATTTTTCAACGCATAATTGGAAATTGACTTCAGTTTTCGCCGCGTATTCACTTTTATGTCTTCTATCGATTCAAAAAAAGGACCCAGAAGTGGTGATTTCTCATCCGAATCAAAATCAGGTGAATACGGTTGATGTGCGATGGTATTTGTTGAATTTTTGGCTAGAAAAAGGTTCGCTATCTGTAAGATGGCGCGTGGTCGTGGTGTAAAATTCATACTTTGTGACGATTACCTGAAAAATTTTGTGGATGTTAATGAAGATCTCCCTCAACCGGCCACCATGAACTTCATTCAACATTATTGTTATAGACGAAAAAGCCCAAGCTCTTACCAATACCTCCCCTGCAGCAATATAAGACAACTAATGCCTTCCTCACAGCTTCCTATCTAGGATCATTCCTAAGTACTTGATTCTGTCGGAAAGCTGCAGGTTAACACTCGCAATCGAGGGAAGAACTGCATTGTAGAGCGTGTACTTCATAGTGAATAAGACCAATTCTTTCCTACTGGGATTGACGGCTAGGTCGTTTTTCGCTGCCCATTTAGTCGCTGAGTTTAAGCAAACATCTACACCTTCCAGATCTACCCTTAACCACGTCGAAATTCGTTTACGATCACTATTCAGAGTAGAGGAGTACCTCTGTTCACTCTTCTTAAGTTGCAAGTAGGAGCTAACGACCTCAACCGCGACAGTTCTGTCGCAGAGAAAGTTGTAGATACAACTTATTAGGTTTGTTTCAACCATGAGCTTATCTAGTGTCGAGGAATGAAGGCTTTTTCTATCCACTTAACAATTGCATCCAGGGCGGTTTTCAATATGATAGGGCCATACATCTTTTTGACAAGTTTGCACTTTATCTACTTTTAGGCGCACTACTTCAATATACTTTTTTTTGATTTTTTTTAACTGCACGATAATGTTACATAAATATTTAGGTATAATTATACTTTTACATTCACTTGCAATTTTACTTCATCTGTGTATTTGTTAATCTACATCTACATAAATTACTTATATATTTCTAAACAGAATCACCTGATGAATACCCAAGCACAAGTTCAACTCCGATTGGGCGCAGGGGATCATATAAGGCATCACGAGGTTGGTGTTGGGTATTAATTTAAGTTGTTTTTTTTTTTGCATATTTTAGAACTTTATACAGACTTATATATATTAAGCCCATATTAAGTACACTAAGAATATATATAAAAATGTACAATATTATACCCTTCAATACACTTAACACGCATACATAAGCATGTAGCTACGGTGCGTTTGCACATATGTATACCCGGTGAGGATGTTGAAAAAATAGCTGCGATAAGCAGCTTTGTGACGGCAAAGTGTATATACATACATATATAATTTAAATAACTCTTATATGGCTACTACCTACTATTTTATACAATCCGTAGCCATTTTATATAAATTCGTTAACGAAATGGTGTTGGTACTTGGTGTAAATATGCAAAATGGTTCATCCATTCAAAATATTTTAGTACACCAACATTTTTTTCTCTTCATTTCGTTCATCTACTCTCCTGCATATTGATTTTTTATGCATTTACATTTACTATTATAAGACAATTACTATCTCTTTGTTTTTTTTCTAAATACTTTATTACCGCATATACATACAATACAAATGTTTATTAAATATTCAGTACAAACCAAAACAAATGCCTGTATTATGGGCCTTTTTCCAGAACCAACCGTCGATCGAGGCCGCTCACGTATATCTGTAGCTAAAGGAAGTAGCCTTAATTTCCGTGGTCGCAAGTCGAATTCGCTAATGAATCTGTGTGGTAAGAACCGAAGACCAATTACAAAACAAACAGAAAAAAAATTATTATGAAAACAAAAAATGGCTTATGTGTACGCTCAAAGCTCGAAAACAGCTCAAAAAAAGAAAAAGGCGTCGTAAAGTTGTAAAATATATGTGCAACAACAAAAAAAAAATGCTTACTCTGGTGGTTGGTGGTTTGGTTTTTGTTTTGGTTATGGTTTCTTATTGTTTACACTCCTTGCTCGAGTATTCTATGAAATTAAATACAAACATACTTAGGTACTTATATCAATTTGTGTTGGCTTTAAAATTCAACTATTTAACTTGTACTTGTGGTGGTCTTTGCTTTTGTAATATAAACAATATTTTTAGTATATCTTGATGTACAATTTTCAAAAATTATTTCAGCGTAGGCAGTATTTTAGTAGTGTGTGCCAAATTTCATTCTATGCATAGTGCTTGCGAACTTTATTAAATTCAGTCTACTTTCGTGGTTGTGGCTGTTTCCATCATTTCGTTGCTAAATCACGAGATTTTTCAAAATAAGTGCACCTAAACGTTTTCTCAATTCTCGTAAGAAATAAAAAAAAAACACATTTTTCACAATTCATGCAGTTGAATGTTTCGAATGAAAATTCGATTACCTTAGCCATTTAAAGAGCCAATTCATCCCCATAGCTGTTAACCACATAAATATACGTATGATTTTTACCAACATAAAAAATGTTCTCCATCAAACTTCTCCTTAATCTACGACAACGTCGGCATTGTAATTTTCCCGACGTTTTTTGTCTTCCTTTTATGCATAAATTTTTTAATGTAAAAAATGCCTCATTTTCGCTATTCAATTTTGTTTCAAAATTCATTTATCATTTTTGTAAACAACGAATTCGCAGCAATACTAACCTCCTTAAAAAAACTCTGCTTAGAGTTTAATAAATTAAGAAATAGAGTAAGCAAATAACTAAAGTCACTAAAGTGTGTCAATAACCACGCCCATTTCTAACAAAATCTCATCCATACAAGTACAGTTAATTAATTTTGGGTTGATTTTACATTTTGTGCTTCTTAACTAAAATAAAAATAGAACTATGCTTGAAAGGTCAAACAAAATCCGCTGCTCGAAGGGACTATTTTTAGAGCCATATTTGATATTTAGATAGGAAATTTTAAAGTACTACATACTTTATGCATCAAGCCAACAAAATTTGATGCTTCACCTCCGCTAAACTTTTCATGTATGTATATTTAAAAAACTTCAAGAGTAAATCAAGTGTTGAATCAAAAGTTGAATTTGATGAGAACTTCCTTTTAAACTCTTTTTTCCTACAAATCAGTCAAGCAGCCGTGGGATCTTTAAAAACAGCCCTAAACGCAGCCACAATGGCAAAGCGCATCGCATTACCATTCACATGCACATTTTTAGGCGTTGCAGTTATACAATGAATTTACAGCCCTATTCTGACGAAATGACTACTGTCATAATTATTTCGCCTAAAAGTATTCTACGAAAAATAGATTGCATTTCAAAATATATTACAGCACTCTATTAGCAATCTCTATTCCCACGATAATTGCAAAACTCATCGCATCACAAATGTTTTAACTACAGCGCTTAAAACGTTTACAGTTAATATTAACTTTGATTCGTGTTGTCACAATCGTCATTATTAGTGCGTTCAATATCAAGTTTTTACTTCATAGTTTTAAGCACAGTAGTTAAAGCAATTGACATGCGATATGTTTTGTCATTAGCGTAGAAATAGGGCCGTAAATTTTCGAAGCAACTGTTTAGCGTTTGCAATAAATTTTCTGCGGCTAATTTTTTAAGCGAAGCATTTATGACGTTAGTCATTTACCATCTCAAGGGAATATCCTTTTCTTTTCAATTAGTCTTGTGCAATTTGATAAGAAACGATTACTTATTTTTTTTTTAAGAAAAAGCAAAAATTTTCAAAATCAAATATGGTAAGGGTTTTTTTAATTTTGGTAATAATTGCTACTACTCAGTGACGAGTTTATAGCAAAAGAAGTAATTAAATTAAAATAATTTTTTTCTTTTTAGATTTTTTTTGTATTTAAAACTTTTTTAAGTTTTTATTGCATATTTAATTTGTTCTTAAGTTTTTCTTTTTTAAATTCTTCAATAACAAATTCTTTAATTTTTTATAGAAGCATATTAAAAAAGACTCATTTTTTAATAAAATTTTTATTTAAAATAAAAAAATTATAAAAATTGTTCAGTTAACTAATTTTTGCATCAAGTTTTAATTTTATATTATTTTTGTTTTAGCTTGCCATTCCTTTCTGATTTCAAAATCTAAAAATAACTGTTACTCACAGTCTCTAGAAAAATCTCATTCTAGCGAAGGCATAGTATTGTGAAATTGAGGGCTTCAAAAATAATGCAATGTGCAAAAATTTTCGAAAAAAAGTAATTGCGGTTCGTTCATTAGGCACAATACGTGCAGACATATATAAAAAATCAAATTATTTTAAGTAACTCCATTAACTTTTCAAGTCACTTATCTACAAATTCTACATGTCCAAGCATTCTACAAACTCATTCCTTTGTACATACTACTTATACTACTACAGATGTACATAAGTCAAATTTCGTTCAATACACTACTCAAAAATTATTTTCTAACATTTTCGGAAATGATTGCGGTTTCACTCATTGCACAAATTCATAGGGTAAAAGTTATTTATATACATACAAAAATTCTAACAAATAACACTTGAAACTAAAAATAATAGCAGTCAAAATAAAAGTAAATATTTTCATTTTACTAAAAGAGCTAATAAAATATATTTAAAACTTGAAACATTTAAAGAAATGCTATAAAAACACACACATATTTCATAATATTTGGCAAATGTTAAATTATGCACATGCGTTGTTGTTTTTTTATCTCTTTTTTCCAAACTAACATCATACAAATTACTCTCGTCAAACTAAACATGCTCGCTCGCTCGCTGTCATTGAATTGAATTGACAAAACAAAAAATCGTAAAATTGAACTCAAACCTCTACTCTACTCAATTCCGAAAAAAAATACGAAAATATGTTACCACATCTGTACTAAATGTGAATGCCTGTTGTATAATCGCCTGGCCTTTTGACTGCTCGCCTGCCTGCCAAACTACGTTGCGTTGCGTGTCGTTCGTTGTTGTTGTTGGTTGTTTTTCTGCTTGAAACGCACCTTTGGCCTAGATACAGATTCGGGATTGGGGCGTGCCACCCCGCCACGTCGTGCGCCATCACCTGGCATGGCCTCAGGTAGACATATGCCATCGCCATCTGGACCAGGCTCACTGCCACCAGGTTTGATAACGAAACGACGCGGTTTCGATGATGGAACGGGCTTACTCTCAACTAATCTTGGCTCAATGGAATATTCGGGTTTGTATTTTTTTGCTGCTGCTGCTGCGTCTAAGAAAAACAATTTAATTATACTTGTATTTCACATACATACATATATGCTAAATGTTTTTTTTTGTGTTTTGTTTTTGAGCACACAAATGCAAGCCTTCACACGCACACGCACTCCAACAAACATTTACACATACATTTACGATTGTACATGCACAAAATGAGTTTTTGATCGATTCCATACAATATTTTTTACACTACATAAATTATAATTTTTTTTTCGTGAAAGCTCATTGCACTTTCTTTTCAGTTTGTTCAAGTTTTTTTGTTTTGCGCATCAAAGTGGAAGTTTGTGTGTTGGAAATTCAACCGTTTAGTATATTTTAGTTATCAAAAACATATGTAAGTGCATTAGGGTGGTCGAACTTAGGATTATTCGTTTAATATAATAATTTGATTTGGAAAATATGGTAAATATATAGTAGGTAAAGATGCAGTTTCGCAAGGTAGCACACACATTTTTTTGTCAAAAATCATTAGAATCGTTTTATAAAAAAATTTAACCTTAAGAAAATCACAGGCACTAAAAATTCACATATTTATTTATTTAAATATAAACCAATAAAAAATTAAATTTGTATTAAACTGCTTTAGAAAATTACATTTTCATATGATTTTTCAAAAACAAATAATTTTCCATCCAATTTAGTTTTGGCATTCGGGTACTATAATTTAACCATTTCTTATACACCATTTCTGTTCGCTCGTTAAAAATTTTATGGAAGCCTCTGTGAGTTTTTGATATGAAATCTTTTTGATGCCAGTAAGGCCAATATTGATAAGGATAACTGTCGAGAAATAAAGCCGTCAAAAATATAGATATCGATAAATATATCGATGACGATTTCGGTGTTTATAAACATATCGAAAACGATATCAATTAATAGCCTTATTCATAAAAAATGAAATAGCTTTAAAAAAGATTTTTAAATTGCAAAATATATCAAAACGTCAATTTATAAAGCTTTTTAAATCTATTCTATTTTTTTATCAATAAAGCCATAAATATATTGATAACATATCAATAATATTAAATAAAACGATAAAGATATCAATGAATACATTTTGATGAATAAATTGATTTGTGTATCGATAAATTTGTATATCTATGGTTAACCGATAAACATATCGGTAACAATATCGATACATAAATTGATAACTTTGCCAATAGTGTCAGGAATGATAGCGAACACGAGAATGAATTAAGCGTTCGTTCAGTTAAGTTAATACGTCCGTCCGATATCACGTACGTACTATCTATGGCAATCCAATTGGCATCAATATATCTGCAGCATAATTTTTCTGTAGACAAGAAATTTTTGTGCAATATATATATACATATATTATTATATAATACATTAAAAACCATTTTTTGAACCATAATATCATCAAGTTCAATTTAAGTTCTACATTTCGTAAAACAGGGCGTGGTTATTGATATTTCATTATAGATTTTTTACTTTTACATGAACTTTACAAAAAATTTTGAATAATATATGCACTAAGCGCACTCGTACCTATGAACTCCTCTGGAAATCATTTTGTTCAACGTTCACATCATAAGTTACTTAAAATTTACTTAAAAAATTAATATAAAAATAAACAGCGCTCACGCGCGTCTTGTACTTCCCACTGATCTTTATTGCGTAATACTGTATACCCTGATAAATTGTGCATAAAAAATCGCAAACTAGCGAGACATTAGTACTCATCTATTTTCTCCGACCCAATACATTTTCCTCATCAGCCAAATTAGACCACAAATCAAATTTTCTGCAATATTTTGACATCAGCAGCAGCAGTGATTTCTCACAATAAAAAGTAGACTATATCCCGAATAGATATCTAGATGTCTAAAAGTGAAATTCTCGCAATGGAAATTTTTCACAAAATATATCATTTTATAAAAACAGGTGTTACACACTTTTTACATCAGCCACAAAAATGTAATTAATTATCGCATTTTTAAATACTTACATAGCGTTACCTTAATTTAGAAAGGCTCAAACTCATCTTAGTTCAAAAATAAAGCTTTGTACACGATTCAGTAGAATAAAAACCATTACTACATGTTTAAATTATCAACCATATTTGGCAAAAAAAAAATTTCGCAACTAAAGAATTTTAAATTTGATAAATTTCTCTAATTACGTACATGTTAGATAAGGCCTTTCTCTATTATGATAACGATATACAGTGTCGGACAAAACTAAAGCACGAGATTTGCCATTTCGCCATTTCGCTACAAGAAATTTGTAAACCATATCAAATTAATATATTCTATTATATTTTACAAGAATATGCATTTTTAATTATTTATTAAAAACCCTAAACATCTAACTTCATTTTTCACCTAATTATGACTGGAAGAATAACAGTATACGTGAAATTGGTGCGACAAAACTAAAGCACATTACAGGCATTTAAAAAAAAGAGGTCTTTATTACATATTAAAATTTGGTGGCATACCAATTGTTTTTTTATGACGATCTTCAATCTTCGTGGCATGAAGCCAAACTAATTTTTTAAATCGTCCGCATATATGCCCTTCCGTGCCAATTAAACTTGGGTACAGAGAGAGTCATTGTTTTTGCAATATTCGCACTTTATTTTCCGATCTACAATTTCCCATATAATCTATTCGAGATTAAGATCGGGCGATTGCGCGGGCCACTTCGATAAATCAGTTTTTTTTTTTGGCAACAAACCACTCTTTCACACATTAAGCCATGTATTTAGGGTCGTTATCGTGTTGGTAGATCCACTTTAACGGCATTTCCTCTTCAGTATGGGCCAACAAAATGTTCTAAAGGATACTTCTGTGCATAAAAAGATCCATTACATTTTTGTAAAATAAAATATATTAATTTGATAACGATTTAAAAATTTAATGTACCGAAATGGCAAATCTCGTGCTTTAGTTTTGTCCGACACTGTATGTATAGCCGAATGTTTGAATCTTTGAAGATAATGTTCTTTTTATATTTAGTTCAATATTCTACTTATTTTTAAAAAATAAATGCTTGTTTCAGTAGTTATAGAAATATAATTTAAAAATATGAATATTTATTTAAAAAAAATTTAGTTTACGTGCCCAATATAATATCCTTAATGTTGCTGATCGTGGAATAGTGCTGAAGTGGAATAGTTTTAACTTTTTAAAAAGATTTTCCGCTCAACAAAAAAGGTGCTTAAAAATTCATAAAACTTTTATATACATATGTACGACTCAAAAAAAGTTTCCACTTACGAATTAAACAGCAAACAAATATTTTCGAATATTTAAAAAATATTTTTGAATGACTATAACAGAGTAGAAAGGCAAAAATATCACAGCAAACCCCTTAACTTAATTTGGGCCTCTAGATTACGACACCGTTTTCAGAAAATCAGTATTACGTCAAAATTTTGAGATATTTAGTGTGAAAGGTTTATGGAAAAAATGCAAACTTTAACAGGGAAACAATTTTAAAAATAGACTTTTTGTAAATTTTTTTTCTATTTGTATTAAAGCCTGTTCTTTTACGAAAAATTTTATTATTTTAATTTTTTCCCTGATAAATTTCGAATTTTTATTTCATAAAATTCCTCTACTAAATACTAAAAACTAATTCGTGCAAGGGCTATTGTCTCAACCCAGACTGTCTCTTGAATCGAGATTGAATTTACATATGTAAAAAAGTGGATTGAAAATAAAAAAGTGTTTATTAATACTTTAGTATGTAACGTAAAAGTAATTTCACAGTGAGTGTAATTATTTTTAATAAGAAATACATATTACTTTAAGACGTCCAACATAGGATACTTTGTTTTTTCTTAGCTTCCAGTTTGAAGTTCCCTCAGTATTTATCAGATTAAAGTTTCACTGTATAGAGTATTCAATGAAAGAATTTGTGTGTTCACCTCAATCGAGTACTTCTCTCGATCCAGGCTTCTCTCTACTCCCAGTCTACTGTGTATAAAAATTTTGACGTGATATGGATTTTTTGAAGACGGCGTCGTAATTTAAAGGCCGAAATGAAGTTTACGTGATTGGCCGTTTAGCTGAGATATTTCAAAATTTTAAAATTTACCTACAGTTTAATTAAATATTTTTTCGGAGCTGTTTAAGGGGGATTCATATAAGGCGGTAGCGGTAGTACAAAAACAAAAAATTAAATTTATTTATTAAATGACAGATTTCAGCTATTCTGCTCTCAAGGAAGAAGAGGGAAAGAAAATTTCACTTTTTCACTCAGCAAATTATGAAAGACATTTGTGGACATTTGTGTATCAAGGCAAATCAAATCAGCTGTTCCAGTAACACCACCTCATATGAATTCGCTTGAGAGCTGTTATAAGAATATGCGTTTTCCTTTTTTGTAATAAATTACATGATTGTTAGAGTTTTTAACCACAACTGAATTTTTAGAACTTCGTTATTTACCTACAATAATTAAGAATAATTTTTTACCAAAGACCAATTTCGAACTTCGAAGGTCCATATCTCGATTTCGGAGGCTAACTTCGAAAAACGGAGAAATTACTTTTTTACTTATGACTCAATCTCTTATAAAAAGTTGGTTTGGTACAATACCCAGCCGAGTGCTGTACAGTGTAATGATAAAAAACTATAAAATACTTAGGTACTCTGATTTTATTTTTATTATAAAATAGAACCATATTATTAATGTCATATTTTTAATTAAAACAAATCCAATTTTTTTTTATTGTTGAAGCGTGTAAAGCTTTATTGTGTAACGATTTTAATATTTAGAATTTATTCAGTTTTGTGACAATAAGGGTATTCAAAAGTTCTCTAACAAACGTATTGTCGTAAAATTGTAAATTTTCAAACGGTTAAAAATGTTTTGCAGTGTTGTGAATCAGCTAAAAAATACTTTAAACGTAAAAAATATAACTCATTACTGTGTGAATCACCCAAGTAATTTTTTACATAATTTGGAAAGTGTTCTTATAAATTAAAAATAGTTGCACTTTTAATATGTCGAATTTCCACTTCAACACTCATGTGACAAAAACTTTGTCTTATTTAAAAAATCTCATTCTTAAACGTAATAAACGACTATTTAAACTTAATAACATGTGTATATTTTAAAGATAAACTTTGTTATGAAAGTTTTTGTTATTTCTTGGCCAATGGAAATCCGGCATTACTTTTATATATATCTACTATGTATGTACGTAGCTTTGAGAGAATTTAAGTTTTATTTCTTAACTTATAAAAGTATATTAAAGTATAAAAGAATTTTGTAGTTAACTCCGTTTAAAACTTACTTAATTTATTTTATTTTATTTTTGTTAATAAACGTTAATGTAAATCTAGTGCCCTTTTATGCTACACCAGTATTCTACCCACATACATACACATAAATATACGTTTAACTTACTCGTAAATTGTTTGTACTTTGATAAAACTTAAATTAATTTTACTCAATCTGTAATTCTTGTTGACTTTATTATAACTACTTCTTTTTTCCGCTCTCCACCCATTCGCATGCAACAGGTCCGAAACTCTACAAGCAACCAGCCGCTAAATCCAATCGCGGCATAATATTGAATGCCGTGGAATATTGTGTATTCCCGGGTGCGGTGAATCGTGAGGCCAAACAGAAAGTGCTGGAAAAGATTGCACGCTCCGAAGCGAAACATTTTCTTGTGCTCTTCCGCGATGCTGGCTGCCAATTCCGCGCATTGTACAGCTACGTGCCCGAAATGGATCAAGTAGCCAAATTGTACGGCACAGGACCTAGTCAAGTGGATGAAGTCATGTTTGATAAATTCTTTAAGTGAGTAGTTGTGTGTTTATTGTGCATTTCATGCTCAAATAATAAGTTTTTTACGCTTCCACACAGGTATAACTCAGGCGGCAAATGCTTCTCACAAGTCCATACAAAACATCTAACGGTCACCATCGATGCATTTACGATTCACAATTCGCTGTGGCAGGGCAAAAAAGTGCAGTTACCTAGTAAAAAAGATATGGCGCTTGTTATTTAAAGTGAGTGTATGAAGTTATGCCAAAGGCAAGGTCGTCGTCGTCTCACCACTTCTCATGGCAAAATGTGCCCTTGCATTGGAATTCAGAGCAAAGGAATTGCAAAGTGTTGCAAGCGTCAGCCAAACAAAGCATGCAAAACTTCTTCGTAGTCATAGTAGGCGTCGTCAGCGTCAGCGTCGTGATCGCACTGATTAATGTAGATGTAAATTGTTGGTTCGAAAGTTATAAATGCATATAATACATACTTATATAAAAAAATACTTATATAGTTGATGGGAAAGTTTGGTGATGTGCGCATATGCAAGACTAAAAACGGGAAAAAAGTGCGTAAGATTTATAAACGAAAAAAGGAACTTGAGAGAAGAAAACAAAACAAAAACAAAAAACATAAGTATAACTAACATTTACTAACTGCAAAACTTAAGTTGAAAACACTTGCAGCACAGTAAAGTTACGCAAAAAGAGAGGGAAAGTGTGTAAGCTCTTAAAGCAAAATCCAATGTGTAGTTGAAACAAAAACTTAAACTAGCGCAACGCTAGAACACACACGGAGATACATAAGGATATTCATATATACATACACATTTATGTATATAAGCATATATCCATATTCTTGCATATATACACTTACAAACATATTAAAACATTATAAAAAAATATATATAAACAAAAATATTTAATTAATTCTCTTTTATAAGCTTGATAGTACATATACACTTATATATAAAAAAAACACCTGTTGAAACTTATTTAAAAATAATCACTATATAATATGATGCTACATGCTTACATACATATATGTACGTAGTCGTCGTGTATTGTGTAACTCTTCTCTTGTCAAAGTTATATACTTCTTTTGCTCTTTAGCTATAGCATAACTAAAACACACACCAACACACATACAGCATACATTCTACTTTTATTTAATGCAACAAAAAACGAATGAAAAGCTTAAAACACAACAAGTACGAAAACTAATAGTATTCACTGTAAAGTTATTTAAGTGAACTCATACGATTTCTTTTAATAATTAATAATATTTTATTTTAATTCTTTTTTTACGGAAAAATATATAGAATGGATATTTCATAGAAATAATTTTGTAGAAATATTTAATGTGGAACAGCTTCATACATACATACATATATGTATGTATACATAAACTAAATATATATAAAAATATATGCAAAGTGATGGTATTACTTGAAAAAACAATGAATAAATCCAAAAACAAAAACAAAATACGTACATATATGATGTTGATGATAATGATGAAAATGATCATGATGATGTTCGTGCGCGCGTGCGTCAACTCCCAAATGGCAGTGAAGACATATACAGGGTGTCCCAGAAGTAACCTGCCAAACTTTAGGAGAAGGTAGGTGGGGAGTCGAGCTCCCTGATAAGCAAAAAGTTTTCAGGTATCACCGTTTTTGAAATTTTTGTGAATATAAAAAAATCTGACCTTTTCATGTATTTTCACAGCATGTAAATTAAAAAAAAAAATTTTTAATTAAAGAAAATAAAAAATTAAGTGTTTTTACATGCAGTTAAAGAAAATACGTGAAAATGCCCGATTTTTTTAAATTAAAAAAATTTCAATATTTCAAAAACGGTGACACTTTTACCTGAACATTTTTTGCTTATCAGAGAGCTAACCCCCCTACCTACCTTCTCCTCAAGTTTGTCAGTTTACTTCTGGGACACCCTGTATACATAAATAATTATTTAAAAATTTGCATACGTGTTTAGACAAGCACATATTTTTTTGAATTCGAAATACACAGCCAAAAGTACAGTATCAAGTTTAAATTTCACGAGTGGTATTCGCTTAAACGGAGAAAAAAGCTAGAAAATCTCGCCAACTTTTGGCTAAATATCAATAACTTTATCGAAACTATTTGCGATTTGCGGATTCCTCTCAGCTGTTTTTCTTCTTTTTTTTAATAAGTAATTTAGAAAGAATTTGGAGTTGAGTTCACTAGCAAAAAGCCAATAATATAAATATTGGTATAATTTGTTTAAGGTTATGTAGCTGCGGTGGCCAAAACACAGATTCAAATATTTGCGTCACTCAAAAGAGAAGTATTTTCGAAAACTCAGCTATGACTTTTGCATATTTTTAGGCGCACAAAAAATATATACAATTATTTTTATTACTCTGTTTCAGCGCTGACGATTTCTAAAAACTCTAGTTGTGTGCAATCTAGCAACTCTCATTCTCTCTAAATTAGTCTGCGAGACGATTTAAGGCTTTATTTATAAAAACTTGAATGAATTTTAAGCATGAAAGTCGTTATTTGTCAAATCGTGCAAGATATCGAATTATTTTAATGAAACTTTTGTTGCCACATAAGTTCATATGCTTAGAACTATTAAAAAATTGTAAACCATGGGGCATATTCATAATCGAAATAAGGTCCATTCTAAAAATAGTTCAGTTTTTTGACATATTTCATTGAAAATGAAGTTAAAAAGCTGCAACTATCTTAGTGTCAACTTTATTTTGACTATGAATACGGCCCTGTGTATTTTATATATTTATTTTTGTTCAAAAAATTAGGTTCCCAAAGAATTTTCCAACAAGAATTTACGAAAACAATCGAATGAGCTTGCAAAGTTGCGTGAGAGAATTAAATTGTTTGAAGTTGAGCAGCGCTATGAAAACTTAGTATATACTTCCATGGTCTAAATAATGTAACGTAAACTAAACATGAAATAAGTTTTAGAATTTATTCTTAGTAGGAAACAATTCTATATTCGAGCAAAATGGTTCATAATTGAAGCTTAAAAGTGTATTAAATTTTCATGTTTCACTTCGTGTTAACTTTATTTACGAGATTTCGTAGAAAAAAATTATAAAATTGCCGAGAAATGTTTTGAAAATTGCAGAAGACAGCTAAATATGTAAAGTATGTATGTATCTTTGGAGCGAATCACCTATGCAAAAATTCGTTGCAATTTTTTATATTTTTTTTAGTGAAATACTTATACAAAATATCTTTAACTGCCCATATATTAGTTTCGAAAATACTTCGCTCAATATTTAATGCTACAAATTTAAACAACCCAAGTTAAAAGTTTACAACAACAACACTAATTTATTAAAAAAATTAACTCAAGTTGGCAAATGACCGCAAATGAAATTTTGTGGAGTAGTTGTGTAGTAGTGCAATCAATAATTTTTCCACTTCCAACATATTAATATGTATTTTTTAACGGTTTTGGGCTGAGACTCACGTGAATCACTCGACAGATACTAAATATAGACTTGAAATAAATGAAACAAAAAAAAAAACAACAAACTAGAAATAAAAACAAAAATATTTCCAAGACGCGGTGACATTTTAGTACACGACACTTTTTTTAATTTTAGTTATTTTGTTGAAACAACGCTCCAAATTTTATGTTGATTTAATTTTTTAACTTTTATACTGTCATCTATACAATATACTATACATATATTTAAATATATTAATTTAAGTTATATAAAACGAACAAAATAAATCTAAAACAAATAACCACTTGATGTGAGCAAAAAATTAACAAGGTAGTGCGATGATTGGAGGTGAAAAAATGCATGCGTGTATATTTTTATTTCCAGAAAATAAATAAATAAATAAATAACAAATTGAAATAAAAATTAAAAATGTTGAGTTAATTTGCAATCGAAGTAGCTGTTAACCACAGTTTCTTTCACAATCTTTTTGAATATAATCGCGATGGATTGGGTGGGATGGTTGCGAGTTGAGTAGTACCTACATATGTACATATACGCCTGCTGTCCACTCAACGGAGAGTAGATGATGCACGACTTTGAAGCCAGTCTCCTGAAAATCCCATATAAGAAACATAACATAATCATTGCTGACTGGAATAAATTTTGTGATTGCGCTGGCTCCGAAAAGAATCCACAAATTTTATGAACCGAATTGAACCGGCATAGCACTTAAAATAGGTATACCTACATACATACGTATGCACATTAATTCTCTGCCAAATATACCAAGTTTAATATCAACATTCCCCAGCAAACATCCCTTAATTCTCCGGATACAAGTTGTAGCAACATTCTTGTATATACATATGTATATAAACATTGTTGCTCGAATCTATTTGTCGCGTATTTGTGACACCCTGTGATTTATTTAATCGATAGCACGTGTGAAGCACCGATGGCGATAAAGATTTAAAACGATAAATTAACACACATCTCAATAGTGATGAGCGATATGGTGATTTTTCGTTATCGGTGAATTAAGTGACTGCGATTTTTAAATCACTGTGATTTTTTACTGCTATTGCGATTGCTGCTTGCGATTCGGAATTGAGAAGTATCACAGTCACTTTTTAATGCTCCAAAATTATCGTAAATGTATTTTCGATCTTTTTATTTTAAGAATAGTAAAAATATGAATTATTCAAAACAAGATAACATTAAATTCCTAACACATATTTGTTAAAATTAATACTGCAGCTATTTATGCATACACTGAGCGGCGTAATTGAACATAAATGCAT